>JADBJO010003987.1:0-12500 GCA_016801955.1 Conus betulinus | reverse complement strand
TTTTAACTCAGGTTATAACCCAGAAAAAATGCCTATATTCAGCATTAATGGAATTGCCCTTAAGTTTGTGCAAAGTGTTAAGTTTCTAGGTGTTTATCTGTCATCAAAACTTACCTGGAATCAACATATAAATCATATACTTGATAAAGCACGAAAAGCATTAAATTTTCAAAATTATTAGTAAACAACGTTGGGGTCAAGACACTAAAGCACTTTTATGTCTTGCAAACTCACTTGTTCGATCTCGTTTAATATATGCCCAAGAAGTTTTTCTTTAATGCCCCAAGCACCTATTATCCAAACTTCAAAGCATAGACTGCAAAGCTGTTAAACTGGCACTTGGGGGGTTCCAATACATGCTTCCAATCTAGGATCCTATAAAGAAGCGGGTGTTCTTTCTCTAGACGACAATAGGAAAAATTCTTGCGCTAAATTTATAGTAAAGTCTTTTGCTTTTGATACATTTTGTAAGGAAGAAATTAGATTAGACTCCGCGAAAGATTTTGCTAAAAGAGCTAAAAACAATACACTCTTTACAATCAATCAATTCCTACGCCACTGATATAATCAATTCTAAAGAATTAAAACACAAAGAAATAGCAACTAAGCCTCCTGTTTCACCAGTAGCACCCTGGGAGCATATTAAACCTGCTTTTGATATTGACGATACGAAATTTAAACAAAAATCAATCTCCAAATCTTGAAAAAATTTAGTAAACATAAACATTGAAAACAAGTATACTGATTATATCAAGATTTACACAGATGGGTCTGTAATAGAAAATGGCAGTGCAGGATCAGCATTTTTTATTCCTTCCTTGAAAACATTAAAACGTTATAATATTGGTAAGCAGCATTATTCCATTTTCACTGCTGAATTAATGGCCATTTTAATGGCATTACATCATATTAAAGAGTTACCTTTAAATGCATGCAAAATATTATTTTGTGTGGATTCAAAATCAGTATTATATGCTATCAAAGGTCAAAATACCAAGACACGGGTTGAAATGACACACGAAATCAAGCACTTAATACATCACTTAGCAAGCAAATAGATATCAGTGTTACATTTTATTGGATTCCATCTCACTGTGGAATTCTCTCTAATGAACAGGTAGATCACGTTGCCAAGAGTGCAGCACGCAATGCTGCAGGGACAATTAAAACTTCATGTTAAGCTAGATCTACATGAATATTATAAATACTTTGACAAGTTAGCAAAGGATAATTTTGTTGACAAGTTGAAGACCACAGATATACAATATTCACATAATTGTGTAAAAGTTTGTGATACACTGCATTCGGATATGATAATTAAGAATTAAGAGTTTAAGTCAAATTAAATCCAGATCAATTACGTCTTTGATGTTTAAAAAATTCGTCTAAATGCTCTCAAAACAAAATTTTGTAAAGATATTATTTGTGTTTTGTGGGAGTCAAATTTCTACGAATCATCTGCTTCTGCACTGTCCTGCTATCAAAGCTCAAATGCTCAAAAATGGAGGCACTGCGCTCAAACATCGAAATCCAATAACATTACAGAAAATAGTTAATGACCCTGTTTTCATAAACTTTGCATTCTAGTTCTGTTGGTATTTTTCTTTGATCCTTGTTGATAATGTTGAGATTATTTGTGTTTTTGTAGAATCTAAAATTAAGAATGGCATTGATGTTACATTTACTCAAAAACACTCAACACTTTAAAGAAATTCTCACATGCTTTTTTTTTTTGGTCTAATGTCACTTGAGGGTGAAGAGACGTTAAATTAAAGTACTACTACTACTACTACTACTACTACTACTACTACTACTACTACTACTACTACTACTACACACACACACATTTACATACTCGCGAGCGCGTGCGCGCGCGCTCGCGCACGCACTTACGCATGCACATACGATGGCATGCAGGCACGCACACTAACGCACGCACGCACGCACACACACACGCACACACTGAAGCACACACTCAAGAACATACAACACACACACACACACACACACACACACACACACACACACACACACACACACACACACACACACACACATTCACCCACTCACTCACTCACACGCAGACACACAAATACGTGAACACGTGCGCGCGCGTGCGCACGCACTCACGCATACACATACGCATGCACCCCACAGACGCTCACTAACGCACGCACGAGGATGTGTTTTGAAAAAAAAAAAAAACTGGAGTATAAAAAGAGAAGGTGATAATGTAAATGTTAAATCCTTCACGAGCAGCGTATGGAGTCCATGGCAGCCTGTCTTGAAAACACAGCTTTCGACATCGCCTGCCCAGAGGTCTTCCATCGGCTGATAAGGACCTCCGTGGGATTTTGCTCTTTTTGTGTTGGTCCTCCATTGGCATCAAAAGGTGATGAACCCACTGTGGGTCTGAAGTATTCTCACCACCAGGGTTTCCATGACCGAATCCAACGGCACTGCAAAACAGCCATTGGAAGGTAAACTGTAAAAAAAATGAGAAGAGACACGTTGTCCTTTGGATCGACCAAACGATAATATGTGGAATGATACGTTTGAAACCATGAGTGGAGGGAGAAACTAAGGGCCGGCTTACAGTTAACCCATCTTTGAAACAATGATCGGGCAAAAAAACAAATCGATAAACACAGGAAAATGGACAAAAATAGCACACATAGCGGAAGAGCCATAAGGGATGTAAACGGAAAGAAGTAGAAAAATTTTGTAATTCAGGAAACGCAAATGTATGCTATATTTGGCATTTGTCGTATGTCCCCTTATATTAACTGGTGTTTGTTTTGTTATAACCATATTGCCAGACTCTCTCTCACCCAGTGCAGACAAAATCAGCTGGATGAAACAAGAGTTCCCCCCCCCCCCCCCTTTTAACCAACAATAGCATGTAGGCATATTTCAGAATTAAACATATTAACAAGTCCTCGCGGAATCGAGGGGAAAACCCAGTTTTCTTTCAAAGTTGGCAACCACAGTGCCACACAAAATGTGATGGATGACCACAGTGCCACACAAAATGTGATGGATGACTACAGTGCCACACAAAATGTGATGGATGAGTACAGAGTCTACCGGTCATCACAGACCCCGATCAGTTTTCTTTCTCAGTGTCCAGTCCAGTCTCTCCGATCTCTCGTCAAATTAAAGAAAACTACACTCACACACAAACACACACGCACTCACGCACGCACGCACGCACATACGCACACGCACACATGCACACAATGCTTGAGCGCGCTCTCGCTCTCTCTCTCTCTCTCTCTCTCTCTCTCTCACACACACACACACACACACACACACACACACACACACACACACACACACACACAAACACACACACGCACACACACACGCACGCACGCACGCACGCACGCACGCACGCACGCGCCCGCGCGCGCGAGCACACACACACACACACACACACGCATACGCACACACAGACATACACACACACGCGCGCGCGCGTATGCACACGCACGCAAGCACGCTGGCACCCATGCACGCATCCATGCAGGCACGTACACACACACACACACACACACACACACACACACACACACACACACACACGCACACATGCGCGCGCGTGCACGCACGCACGCACTCACGATCGCACGCATGCACGCACGCACGCACCCCCCCCCCCCCCCACACACACACACACACACACTGTACCTATATTCCTTTGAGCATGCTCCTTTCCCTACTTTATCCAGGAAGAAAAAGGTTCCTGATGATGAAAAAAATATTCATCATCATATTAATCTTTATCTTGTGAAGATCTTCCCCCCCCCCCCCCCCCCCCCCCCCCCTCTTTTCATTCCTTTTTTCGTCATGACTTACCTGAGGGTTTTCTCACTATAGGCCAGCCGTGGCCTGTCATTTACAATCACACAAGACACCCCCAGAACAAAGCTACGAGGTATGCGTCCTGGCGCAAAGCTATGTCTCTATGTCTTCCCTCTCTGCTTCAACTGCCCATCCTACAGACAACAGACCAAGCTCTCTGGGCTATCGGTTCACCGCTCTGCATGCATGCATGCATGCCGCACAGTTCGCATGAACAGATGAGCCCAGACACCAAAACTCTAAAACCCTTCCTTTTGTATCTTCAGTTGCCTGCACATGCAGTCCATGTTTTTTCTGTCACATTCTCCCCTTGCAAAACAGCGTACAAACCACAAGGTACATGGGCACTATATCTGGCACGTCTAAAGACGATCTTGAGTTTGATTAGGCAAGACACATAAGTGAAATAAACTCGTGAATGTCGACGTCCCAGCGTGTCAACCCATCCTAGTGTCAGCACACTCCTAACCTGACCCCCCGTCCCTTTCACCGCTCTTGCCATCTCTATCCATCCTTCCTCCTCTGCCATCCCTTCTTCCACCCCCTTTGCCCCCCTTACCCTTTCTCCTACCCTCTTCCTTCCCAGTGCTTGTTTCTTCGTCCAAAATCATAATTGTAGAAAGGTGTAAAACTGAAGCAACAACAGCCCCACATTTCCCCCGACATACAAAGAGAGAGAGAGAGAGAGAGAGAGAGAGAGAGAGAGAGAGAGAGAGAGAGAGAGAGAGAGAGAGAGAGAGACTCAAGACTCAAGACTCAAAAACTTTATTACTCAAGGATAAAGATTTTAGGCAATGCCTATTCTTCCAATCTGTCCTTGCTATTCTACAACATTGAACTAGACAAACTGCACATATAAATAATGGCAGAAACAATGAAAAATATGACAACATTATAATAATTACAATAACAATAGTAATAATAATAATAATAATTAAAAAAAAAAACACACACAAACATAGACATCATCAGACACGTACGCGTGCGCGTTCACATGCACGCACACGCCCACACATACACGCACGCACGCACGCACACTCCCACACACCACACCCACACACCACCTACACGTACACGCACGCACGCACGCACATTTTCATTAGCTAATACAGAGGCAAGCATAAAAGTAGGGCGTTGAGACTATGGTCAAAAGGTTAGATTTATTGTTCAAGTAAATGTTTAAGTATTGCTGATTTGAAGGTTGAGTACTTTGGATACACCGTTTCTGGTGAGGGAATTGCCACTTCGGAGGACAAAATCAGAGCTGTAAAAAGTTGGCCGATCCAAAAACCCTGCGTGACCTACGATCATTCCTGGGTTTTGCCAGCTATTATCGCCGTTTTGTCCAGGGGTTTGCAAAGATAGCCAATCCGCTAAACCAGCTGTTAGTCAAGATATTCAAAAGAGAAAGGGGGCGGAAAAGAAAGAGTACACAAGTAGACGTCTCTGAAGATTGGGACGCTAGCTGCCTCACGTCCTGTGAGAGAGAGAGAGAGAGAGAGAGAGAGAGAGAGAGAGAGAGAGAGAGAGAGCAAACTATTGCACTATGTACATTTCATTTTAGAAGAAGCCAAAACCCCATTAGAAGGGGAAACATGCAAAACGATGAGACGAAACTGCACGCACCTTGGTGAATAAAAAAACAAAAAAACAAACAAAAAAAAACAAACAAAAAACAGTATACACATATGCCTGATGCTTATAGAAATATACAATAGTAACATTATCATTATCGTACTCGGACTTTTGACATGTACAGAAAATCAGTCATAACAGCTTTATTTCTAAATGACGAGGTTAAAGCTAATCGAAAATAATACTAGCCTGCTGCAATACTTTGCAGGGATATATATTTTGCTCTTCAATTATTAAGTACTGGGCAACACAAAACATCTAGAACGTCATCCTCTACACATGATCCACAATTGGGGCACAACTAATGCCCGTTAATTTTGTATATTTTGTTCACGTACTGCTGTAACAGAGACACTAAATCTAAATTTTGTTAAAGAGTATTTTCATGTTTTGATCACACCCACTTTTCATGTATGGTTCTGTCAAATAATTCCTTTCAAACTTTCTGTACGTAGGAAATGCGTCCAAACTATGGTTATGGCAATTTCAATCTTGTTATCTGATGTCAGTCACTCGTCGTTTAAAAAAAAAAAAAACAGCCGGGGTGGGGGGGGGGGGGGGGGGTGGGGGGCACAACCCACACCTTGATTAGGCCGTACTTTGCATATGAATGTGCCATTTAAAGTCTATCCCGTGTCGCTAAAAATAAGCACAGCACTTGGGACACTGCCCTGACCTTGACGTAGCTGCACAAACGAATGACTTGAATTAACTACATGAACATTTTCCAATATTCGTTGCTCAAGTAACTTTACCTCTAGCATCTAGGTTAGACAATGCTGTGTATGCTTGTGCTGGCATCTGCTACCATGCATTCGATCCACTTTGAGCCTACACTGGAATGCATTTGAAATATGAATTAATGTACATAGGAAGTCTTTCAAGTTCACCTTGGACCAAGTTTTGTTTTTTTTCTGGGCTTGTTTGTCCCACACACACACACACACACACACACACACACACACACACACACACACACACACACACACACAAACTCAGTGCAGTTGTTCAATTTCTTTGTTTTGACACAAAGGCCCAAATCTCAGCACCATACTGGACTATTGGCTGAACTTGTGCATCAAATAACTTGAACAACAAACTCTTTTCAAAATTGTCACAAACATTCAACACACTCAGAACCACACGTTAACTCTTGTTCACAAGGTCTTCACAAGCAAAACAGTTTCGTGAAAAAAAACAAAAACAAAAACAACAAAAAAAAAAACCCCACATAATCATCGTCTTGTCCCCTAAACGCTTAAAAACTTGTCTGTAAATTCATCATACCCTGCAACCTCGCCAGTTTTCAACGTGTTTCATTACAGATAGTCATGTTTTATCATGGATCGATTTCGACACTCTATGCACTCGTCACCTTTGGATAATTGATTGGTATGAACGTCAGAATTAATGACATTATTCTCTCCCCCCCCCCCCCCCCCCCCCCCCCCCCAAGCAAGAATATCCATAAAGGACTCATGCCATTCATGCATTGTGATATAATTCCGACTCTGCGCCTGCTTTTTTTTTTAATACAAAAGGCAACATCTTCCTAAAAAAAATCTTCCTGTATATTGCCAAAGCTAACTGTTTTTGAAACAATAACTTACTAGATATCTTCATTTTTCTTTGTATTAAATTCGTGTTTTTCTCTCTCTCTGCTGACGCACAGTATATATGACGGTCAGTAACGTCAACATCTGTTACGTGTTCCCAATTACTCCCTTACATTTTGTTTGTAGGTTTTTATATTCTACATCAATCCTATTGTCGCGGTGTCTTTCACGAACTTTACATTTCATAGAGCCTGTAGCACACTTTACAGAATTACTGAATATTTTAAGTGTGATGTTTACATTCACATCTGACATATTTGGCATATTCAACATTCGTCCGTGGATATCATCTGAACTAATTAAACTGCAAAAATCAACTGCCTATTAATTTCTCTCCACGCAATTAATCCCACATGCTCTCGCTCTGTAGGACATTCATATTCAGGTGTATTTACACCTTTTTACATTTATGTTGAATTCTCAAAGCACGTGATCAGATCAGATCTGTTCACTCACACAAAATGTACAGGAGGAAGTTATAACATCGAAAAGATCGCATGATATTTTTTTTTTTTGTTGCTACTAGAGTTACATGTGTAGATGAATAACTTGTCTTTCTCCCTGTTGCATACCTGTTAAGAAGGAAACACCCTAAAGCAGCACACATAGTTAAAAGATCGCATGATGCACAAAAAGGATTGTACAAATTGCTACCAGAGCTACTGATGTATGCAAATAACCCCTTTGTCCCCATTGCATACACCATTATGAAGAAAAAAATAGTCAAGCAACACATACATTCAACAAACATTTTTCATGGATATTTATAACCTTATCTTTTGAGCATCGTTAAGTTTAAACTTAATGAAATTTATCAAACCATGTACACTGTGCAAATCAAATTTATCAAAGCGTGTACACTGCAAATTAAATTTATCAAACCATGTACACTGTTCAAATTCATCAGGGATATTCTTCCATTAAAATCACCACACCTCAAAACTTAATTATCATCATGTGAGTCATGAGTGTCTACCACACTGTCTTTAATTTGACTGTATCCGTTATCACAATTAGAGATCGCACGTTATGGTGATTCCCCCAGAAGGAACGTATCAACACACATAGAGCACAGTGTTTGGCACCTGGAACAAGTCTTTCTCGATAACACACATCAAAGCATCATCAAAGTATGAATGGATTTTTTTAAACGTTTGTAAAGTTGATTTCTGACTGAAAATGTTGCAGTACATGATCTTCCATGCTCTGAAATTTGACAGCAATTTTGACAAAAACAGAGTGCTCAGGAAAAGAAAATGTGGACTGGAATTTTTCAGCAAATGTTTCTAACCATCAAACAAAATTAAAATAAAAAAATTAAAATTAGAATAGAAGACATACTTCATAAAATGATCCTTAAATGCTCGTGGGCGTATTTCTGCATGTTTCAGTTTCAGTTTCAGTTTCATCAAGGAGGCGTCACTGCGTGCGGACTAGTCCATATACGTGACACCACTTCCGCTAAGTTTTGACACCACACTATACATGATTTGAAGCTGATGGATGTATGAATTAACGACAAAGATGAGACCATTGAAGAAGAGGGGTCTCGTGGCTCTCGTGGCTTTCTGCATGTAAACATTGTAACCAAGATGTATGTCAGTGCACTAGGGTTTTTTTTTTTTTTTTTTTTTTTTTTTTTTTTTTTAGATACATGCAGACTGGATAATAGCTGTCCTAAAAAGTCAGTTAATAGTAAACCGGGAAGTAAGTGGTTTACTTTCTAAGTAAGTGGTTTACTTTCCTCCTTGATGAAACTGAAACTGAAACATGCAGAAATACGCCCACGAGCATTTAAAGGTGCGCTTGCACTGACAACGGCCACACACAATCAGACGAGGATCTCCAGACACATCGACATGTGAACATTCAGTGTCGGCTTTCCACAGTTCTTAAATAAATGTCAGCAAACCGCCCAGAGAAACGTGGACAAACGAGTCACAAGACAAACCACAACGCGTTTTCGACCTCTTAGGTCTTCTTCAGGTGCAACAAACATGAAACAAATAACGACAATGCACTTAGCTTTGATCGCTTCTGTGTTCAGCGCAAAAAAGAAGGCGTTGTTTCAGTTTCAGTTTCAGTTTCATCAAGGAGGCGTCACTGCGTGCGGACTAGTCCATATACGTGACACCACTTCCGCACTGACATACATCTTGGTTACAATGTTTACATGCAGAAAGCCACGAGAGCCACGAGACCCTCTTCTTCAATGGTCTCATCTTTGTCGTTAATTCATACATCCATCAGCTTCAAATCATGTATAGTGTGGTGTCATTCAACGCCTCCTTTCTTGCGCTGAACACAGAAGCGATCAAAGCTAAGTGCATTTTCGTTATTTGTTTCATGTTTTGTTGCACCTGAAGAAGACCTAAGAGGTCGAAACGTGTTGTGGTTTGTCTTGTGACTCGTTTGTCCACGTTTCTCTGGGCGGTTCGCTGACATTTATTTAAGATTTGTTTAGATTTCCGCCTGCAGTCGTTTCACTTTGCAACTTTCCACAGTTCATTTTCACCCGCTGAACCGAGTTCAGTCAACTCCATCCCCACAGACGCTGTTAATCTGACAATTCCTGCCCTCCAATATTACCTGGGTTATTGGGATGGCACAACGTTCTGTATTTTAATCTAAAATACGGTTGATTGTGCTCCTAGGGCGCTTCAAGTATATTATCATTATCATCTGGAATAAAGCTTTTTTTGTCAATGAACAGATGATTGTGTATCATCAAGGCCCTATTGTGTTGGTTTCTGGCTTCCTGAAAATGACGAGAAAGTTTTATTCTAATAGCCCTGACCTATTGTGAGAAATCTTCGCCAATGAGTAAGTTGTTTCCTTTCAATTTCGTGTTACCCTTCAGTAACTGTGCTGCGTCTTTGTAAAATATATCTTGCTATAACTGGTGAAATGCCCGTCGAATTTACACGGTGGACCTTGTCAAAAGAGAAACCACCCGTAATTTTCTGATATCTCCGTATACATGTCACCCAACCGATTTTCACAATGTTATGCTGTCTCGTACGATGCCATGAACAATTCTGTTGTTTACACTTGGATTGATTCAAATTCGACTCAGTCTTTAGTTTTTATTTCAGATCTGTCTAATCTTTCTTTCAGGTCTTTGTTTGATTTTGTTAGTCCATTATTAATTACTTAAAATCTCTGACTTCATCTCTCGGGAGGCTGAACTTCGTCTTTCAGAGCAGAGAACGAGTTCTCAATTTCCAGGACGTCTCGCTTCATTTTATTGAAACTCTCAACCAAGTCAGCATTGTCATTAGGACAGACGATGCTGGTACCTTTTCATAAGCACTTTGTCGTGTGTCTGACCGAGTTTCTGTCCCCTTGGTTACCAGGTTCTGTGTCCAGACTCACTCTGCGGTAACCACCAGAACTCATGAGACGGGTCTGCTTGTCTGAGATCTGTTTCGGAGGTTCTGGGTTCGGTTCCACATCACAATATTGCATCAGGAGCTAGCTGAAGATCATCACGAGGGTCAGTTCAACCACAACACCGTCTTTTCGGCTCCTCGGCTTCAGTGTGGGATACAGTATTCAGCCTTCTACCTGGCATGATGTAACACAAAGAAGATGTAAGTGGTAACAAAATTATAACAACCTAGCCTAACACTAGTGGTGCAGCTGACATACTGCAAGATGCTCTGAAGCTTATCCTGCCAAGTTACAGGTCGACAGCTGGCACTAACACGTGCAACGACCATACGTAAACAGACTTACTCCACCAGTGCTTGGGAAAACCAGAGAGAGAGAGAGAGAGAGAAGAGAGAGAGAGAGAGAGAGAGAGAGAGAGAGAGAGAGAGAGAGAGAGAGAGAGAGAGAGAGAGAGAGAGAGAGAGAGGTGAACACACACAAAGCTGCATGTGTTATTGGTACTGAACACAAACCTGTACTCATACATCCTGTGAGTCATCAAGGACATGAGCATTAGCTTCCAGCCACTGACGTAATTCTGCTTCCTTCGCTTTTCTCCGTCTTTCTAACCATGTATTTAAGGTATACATGAAAGGGTTAATAGCAGAGAATTTAATGGAAGTACGAATATGGCTAGGGCCACATTCACTTCTCCTGGAATAGGAAACGCCAGCCAGTGCCAGCATCCCACACAGTCCAATGGGGAACCAGCACATGAAATCTGTCACAGCAATACTGATCAACCGTCTGGCTATTGTCATATCCTGTGACATTTTTGGAGGAGTCTGTTTTTCAATGCATTTTTTTTTTGTACTGACCAAAAGATAGTTGTCTGACCAAAAGAGATGAGCATGAATAAAGTTAAATTAAAGATGACTAACACACACCGATAGAATAGTATCTTCCTTTAAACTGCTGTGTTCCAACTGGGAGTGGAATGCAGATACCTGTCTGGCTGTAAAACTCCCAATGTGTCGTCATCGGAAGCAAAGGAAAGGCAGCCAAAAGCCATCCAACCAGCCAAATCAAAAGACAAGCCACTGAAGCCGATGTTCTGTCAAACCGCAGAGTGCTGAACGGGAAACGAAGAACAATAAAGCGGTCCAGAGTGATAAGACAAATGATCAGAGCTGACACCTCACTAGACAGGAGAGACAAAAAGCCAGCAACATGACAAGTCACACTGTTTTTTTTTCCACTCACTCATCAGAATGAAGATATTGACCTCGGAAGTGTTCATCAGCAGCCCCTATAAAGGTCATATAGACCCCCATCACGAAGTCAGCTATGGCAAGGTTGGTTACAAACACGCTGAATCCACCTAAAGAGCTGGCACGTTTCGCACACAGCCGTGCACAGAGACAGAACATGTTACCAGACAGCGACAGACAGGCGACCAGCCACAGAAACACACGATATGTCCATGACTGCAGTAAATCCTTACACGAAGAAACCTTGTCTTTGGGGGCAAAGCAAAATCCACTCTCGAAGCCACGAGGCAGAATCTCCTCGCAACACAGTTTATAGTTCCCTGTGTATATGGAGAAAGAATGCCAAAGATGGGTGAAGATGTCAGGTGGAAACGTTTTCAGCGGGCTGCCGTCCACGTGCAGTTCAGTCAGCTGAGGCATGGGCGGGAAAGTGTGGAGGAAAGTGTGAATGGAAGTGGACGTCAAATTCAACTTCTCTATGCCAAGGAAGGGCGAGAGGACCTGAAGATCAAGCAGTGTGAGTGTGGTATGTGACAAGTCTATGACCCTCAGCCTGTTCTGCCGACCAGTAGATGTGAGGTCCATAAAGAGTGAGGTCAAAGGGTTTTTTTAGACAGCAACAATATTTCTAGACGTACCAGATCAACAAACGGTGCCAAGTTGACTTGTGTCATTTGGTTATCACTGAGGTCAAGGAATTTCAAATTCGGTAATGCCATGGTAGTAATACGACTTACGGAAC
>JADBJO010003986.1:197500-215000 GCA_016801955.1 Conus betulinus | reverse complement strand
TATTGTGTGGACTGTAAATCCCTTTGTTATCTGGCTGCTTGCCGAAGGTGACAATGGTATGATATCAAGTAAAAAAAAAAAAAAAAAAAAAGAAAAAGAAAAAGAAAAAGAAAAACCCAAAACCCAAAACATATAAACAAACAAACAACGGGGAAAAAAAGAGTCTCAACAGATTATGGGTTCTGGATGTTTACAAGGACCATACAGCAGTTAGTTGACAGATTATGAGTTCTGGGGATGTTTACAAGGACCATACAGCAGTTAGTTGACAGATTATGGGTTCTGGATGTTTACAAGGACCATACAGCAGTTAGTGACAGATTATGGGTTCTGGATGTTTACAAGGACCATACAGCAGTTTAGTTGACAGATTATGGGTTCTGGATGTTTTACAAGGACCATACAGCAGTTAGTTGACAGATTATGGGTTCTGGATGTTTACAAGGACCATACAGCAGTTAGTTGACAGATTATGGGTTCTGGATGTTTTACAAGGACCATACAGCAGTTAGTTGACAGATTATGGGTTCTGGATGTTTTACAAGGACCATACAGCAGTTAGTTGACAGATTATGGGTTCTGGATGTTTACAAGGACCATACAGCAGTTAGTTGACAGATTATGGGTTCTGGATGTTTACAAGGACCATACAGCAGTTAGTTGACAGATTATGGGTTCTGGATGTTTTACAAGGACCATACAGCAGTTAGTTGACAGATTATGGGTTCTGGATGTTTACAAGGACCATATAGCAGTTAGTTGACAGATTATGGGTTCTGGATGTTTACAAGGACCATATAGCAGTTAGTGGACAGACTATGGGTTCTGGATGTTTACAAGGACCATACAGCAGTTAGTTGACAGATTATGGGGTTCTGGATGTTTACAAGGACCATACAGCAGTTAGTTGACAGATTATGGGTTCTGGATGTTTACAAGGACCATATAGCAGTTAGTGGACAGACTATGGGTTCTGGATGTTTACAAGGACCATACAGCAGTTAGTTGACAGATTATGGGTTCTGGATGTTTACAAGGACCATACAGCAGTTAGTTGACAGATTATGGGTTCTGGATGTTTACAAGGACCATATAGCAGTCAGTTTTCAGATTATGGGTTCTGGATGTTTACAAGGACCATATAGCAGTCAGTGTTCAGATTATGGGTTCTGGGTGTTTACAAGGACCATATAGCAGTCAGTCAGGTGGTGGTCAGATGAAGGCATTGAAGATGCTGCGGCGATAGAACACTCAACACCAACCTTAAGAAATCCCACTATCATGATGTTGATGGGACTCATAACCACATCATTAGGATACCACCTGCTCAGCTTCAAGCCTTGAGTGAGACGATTGCAGGCAGAAATTGAAACCAATTTTAAAAGAATCGTGCTGTTTATTTGTCCCCTTGCCAAACGAAAACCCGGGACAAGGCATCTCCCTCCCCCCCCTCCCCTATTCCTTTATTATAGGAGGTTTGACCATATTTTCGGAGGGGAATGTCATGTGCTGGAAATGCTGTCCTCTGATGTGATTTCAAAGTCAACAAGAAACATTGATCGCTGTTCGCCACCGGTTTGTTTGGCGGACTCACTAATAATTCTTCTAAAAAATTATTTTAGCACGTATAGATAGATGCCAATGAAGCGGGTTGGGTCTGAATATTAACGCCTTTGTGTGTGTGTGTGTGTGTGTGTGTGTGTGTGTGTGTGTGTGTGTGTGTGTGTGTGTGTGTGTGTGTGCGTGCGTGCGTGCGTGCGTGCGTGCGTGTGTGTGTGTGTGTGTGTGATTTTACGTGTTTCAGGCTGAAGTCACGGTGCCTCTGACTACCTAAACGTGTATGACCTAATTTTGGAAGGGAAATGTCACGTGCTGGAGTAGACTATCCTCTGATGTGATTTCAAGGTCAACAGGAAACATTGATCGCTGCTCACCACCTGAACAAACCCTTCACAATGAGCAGCGTTCATTACCCTCCCTTAGTTCTATGACCCCTGCTCCTCTGCCCTCTCAGAGGAAGGCGTCTCTGGCACCAAACAACGTCAGCGGGAGGAAAGGTTCCACAGCACAGAACAGTCAAAATGGCCGCCCTGCTCCCTCCAACGACCCAGAGGTCAGCGCCAAGAGAAAAACGAAGCATTTTCCCGCCCATCCCTCTAGTACAGGACGATGACGCGAAGGTGACGTCATCTAAAAGACGTCATTCCATGGTGGAAGTGGTGGCGAGAATGCGAGTGAGAGAGCAGACCCTACTGGGGGCGGAACTGTGGAAAGGGAGAGAACCCAACCCTGGCAGTGAGGACAGAATGTCAGTAGACCCTCCCACGCCATTCAGCGTCGTTGAGGACACGGCTGCAGCACAGGAGAGAGTGGAGTACCCCAGCCAGAACCCAGCGTCCTGGAGCACAAGAACGAGACAGCCTTTGGCTCTGGAGGATTCCGCTCCATGGGAGACCTCCCGACATGCTGACGACGGACCCCGTGGGGATGGGTCTGTCGGTGACTTCCGTCTCCCGGGTTTCCCTTGGCCACCGGGACACATGAAGAACGTGGAGAGAGGTCTCCCTGACATGAAGTCTGCAGACACACAAGAACCCCGATCACACAGAGTGGTTCCAGATGGCCGGAACATGGACAGTCGTGACGATGACGACTTTGACTGGGATGAAGGCGAAGAAGACTGTAAGTGTCGTTTGCGTGAGTTGAGTCTGTTGACTGATCTGACGTATTGATGTGAGCTGCTTGGGGCCATCCTGGTCAGCTAACTGACCTTTAAAAGATATCTCCCGGAATTATATTATCAAAACACGGAAACACTTTAAACACTGCTCAATAATAACAAAAGCAATAACAACAATAGTGATAACAATAACAATGATGATAAGGATGTTATGAAACATCAGGAACAAACTGAGCACAACAATAACGAAAAAATCAGACACTTTCTTAGGATCAAATCAGGTTCATTATTGGCCCTTAACCAGACACTCCATCAACAACAAATCAGACGCTTCCTGCGGCAAGAAATCAGACATTTAATCAGGAACAAATCAGACAATTCATCCGTTACAAATCGAGCAAATGGTCAAAAACTTATAATACACTTCCTCAGAAACAAATCGGACGCTTTTCTATTAACATATCAGACACTTCACTAGGATTAAATCTAAACTTCCTTCAACAGGAAATTAAACGGCTCATTAGGGACTTATCAGACTTTTTCTTATGAACGATCAGACGCTTAATCAGGACAGAAACACATTAGACCTTTTCTTCATTTCATCAGGATCAAATTGAGCACTCGATGAAGAACAAAATGGATCCTGAACAACAAATCGGACAATTCCTGAAGACCCAGTGTAGAGTTCTGTGCGCAATATTTGGGCTACGTCACTAGGAAAGGTTTCAGACACACTTTCCAGGAACTAATTTAGAGTAAAATTTAGACACTTTCTGGGGATTATATCATGCAATCTTTCTGTTGCAAATTTCTTTACATTTCCGTCAGAACAAACTCACAGACATACATCTGAACAAATTCGGTGTGTCCCATAGGAATAAATATAGTTTTATACGAACCAATTCCGACACTTTCATGGGACCAAAGTTAGATAATGTAACAGGAAGTAATTCAGACCAAACTGAAGACTTCCATAGAAACAAATACAGCAAAATCCTATCAGGATCTTTCAGTCATTCCATATGAAGACGTTCAGACGATCACCTTGGAACAAATTTCAGACGATCCGTTCTGAACAAATTCAGAGAAACCCATGTGAACAAAATTCAAGGGAACAATTCAGGCAGTTCCACAGGAATAAAGTTTTAGACAGTTGCATAGTAACAGACAGGAAGAAACTGAAACTTCCTAAAACAGATAAATATTTTTCATCTGTTATTACAGACGAAAGATTTGAAACAAAATGTCTGGTGTGTTTTTAGGTGTATTTTAAAGGGAAGAGAGAGAGAGAGAGAGAGAGAGAGAGAGAGAGAGAGAGAGAGAGAGAGAGAGAGTATGTGTATGTTTGTGTGTGTGTTGAATGACTTTTGAGCTGATTTCAACGTGGTGACAGCCCTGATACGGCCCGTTGCGATCGGCTGGGCTGTCAGCAACACCTTCCCTTACCTCCCCCCTCCCCCTGTTGTCATAGTGATGACTTCTGATGTCAGTGGCGAGGCAGCGCAAGCAGGACCGGAGGTTCGGATCTACAGGGTCAACGTACCGACGTGCCTGCCAGATTCTGAAGGTTCAACCCTCCCCCGCCTTCCTCCGCCAGAAACACCTCTCCACCATGGACCTCCGTGACGTCAGGCTGGGCCCTGCTGACGTCAAACCCATCGCCATCGCTCTTGTGGTGAGACTGGAATCGTCTTCAGTGGATAGTGATGTTAGATGTTTTGGTGGCAGGTCATGGCATTTTAACATTAACATTGGTTCTGTTGTGTGACACACACACACACACACACACACACACACACACACACACACACAACACACACACACACACACACACACACACACACACACACACACACACACACACACACACACACACGCAGGCAGGCAGGCACGCACGCACGCACGCCCACAAGCACGCAGGCACGCACGCACGCACGCATACGTGTCTGTCTGTCATTCTCTCTCTCTCTCTCTCTCTCTCTCTCTCTCCTCTCTCTCTCTCTCTCTCTCTCCCTCTCTCTGTCTCTCTGTCTGTCTGTCTGTCTGTCTGTCTCTCTCTCTCTCTCTCTCTCTCTCTCACTCTCTTCTCCCTACCTCCCTCTTGCAATGATGGAAGTAATATTTTGATTATATGAATCAAGGAAAAAACATCCAGACATACAGACTGGGAACAAGTTGATTTTTCTTTGTCACAGAGCATGTCGAAGGTCATGAAATCACTCCAGACTTCAAGAAATAGAAAATACTGAAGACAAAGCAATAACTCTGTGTCGTTACATGGAATAATGCTCCTATATATGAAGACTGCAAAGAATCTTGTTTTGATTTGTGATAGACAAGCCAGTCCTTTTTTTCTTCGGTTTCGAATGGGTTTGATGGATCCCAATACTGACATGTGCTTCTCAGGATCTTTTAGAACATGGGGGACACTCTCGTGACGACTTCACATAGATGTTGGTCCCTCAGTAAGATGGAAGAGAACTGGACTTTCCTCGACTTTTAAACCTTTCCGTTAACCATAAAATTATGTCTTTAATTAAACGCATGGTCAAACGAATCACACACACACACACACACACACACACACACACACACACACACACACACACACACACACACACACACACACACACACACACTCTCTCTCTCTCTCTCTCTCTCTCTCTCTCTCTCACACACACACACACACACACACACACACACACACACACACACACACACACACACACACACACACACACACACACACACACACAACATAACACATACAACACACACACACACACACACACACACACACACACACACACACACACACACACACACACACACACACACACACACGCATGCACGCACGCACCTAAATTCACTCCCCCCCCCTCTCTCTCTCTCCCTCCCCCCTCTCCCTCCCACACCCTCCCCTGTCTTTTGATTCCTTTGTCCATGTTTTATGGCGGGAGTTATTTTAAACACTGTTTAAGATTTGTTTTAAATTTCCGCCCGCAGTCGTCTCACTCTGCAACTAACATACCATCATTCTATTTGGGGGGGGGGGGGGGGGGGGGGGGGTGATTCGCTTCGCTTGAGTATAGTGTTCACGTGCGAACAGGTACTGAGACGTGTACAAACACACGCAGGAGTGTGGGAGCTAAAGCATTTGAATTCGCCTAAATGGATCCGTTGCAGCCCGGGAAGTGACAATCTTATTCTCCAGGACTCTGTGTTTCAGCGTGACGAACAGTTGTGCAGAGCCTTGACCTTTCCAACAATGACCTTGGGCCCGTCGGGGTCAGCTACGTTGCTGAAATGCTGCGGGAAAACAACACACTGTACGAACTGGTCAGTGTTGGATTCACGTCATCACGTCAGCATCGTCATCCTTGTTGTCATCATTGTCACTGCGATCATCAACTTGATCAACAGTTTTCTGTGGTGCTGTTTTCAGTAATTCTTCACTTGCTTGCTGAAGGGAGACCTCCACCCCCCCCCTCCCCCTCCTTCCCTCTCCCTCTGTCCCTTACCTCCTTCCTCCACAGACATGGATACAGACACACAGACACAGACAGACACACGGACCCCCCCCCCCCCCCCCACACACCACACACACAGGTAGATAGATAGATAGATACATAGATAGATAGATAGATACATGATATATACGCACACATACAAACATACCCACCTATACATAAACGAGTATACTACATTACATTATAATATGCATTAATCGCAAAATCTAGAACCAAATCATAGTAGATGGCCAATAGGACTATTCAATATACTTCGTCCAGTGCCATGCACACTTCAAGTATTTGATTGTATGATACGGAGTCAGCAGATATTCTATTGTCTGACATACAAAGATTGTCCAAATATAACGTATTCAGGATCTGGCAGTTCAAAAGAATGTGTGGAACGGACGTTAAAAACCACCACACACACACTGAACATTCTTAGAAAATTTTGTTTTTTCAAGCGTCGAGCCTCGTTCTGTGTAATAAACTAGCAATATGCCTTGGTCCAGAAAGAAAGATGTTTATAACGACCGGTTCGAGTCCTACTTCTAACATTCAAATACACTGCTCTTTCAGTTCCATTTTCAATGTTTCATTAAAACCCCGTGCTGTCCTGATGTTGTCCCTGGCGCTAGAACCAAAGACATTCATGCCCTGCTTTATTCAGAGACCATACAGCTTCTGTGTTGTTTGATGCAGAGATGATTGAGTCACTGTCCAATGCTCGACTTTTCAGGCCACAATTGCAAACTCCGGTCAGCGGCCATGGAGTTGATTGTGCCGCCTTGGCATTTCCCTGGCAGAGTCTTGGCCGGAAGGTGAAAGTGAGCTGTCCCGCTAAAGTTCACCTGTGTTTACATGGACCGGACAGGCTCGACCCGCAGTTTCGGGTATGTCATTGGCTTCTTCTTGCTGTGGGCCTAGACCCGTGGAAACGCTCCCGTGGAGGGTCAGTTTGTGTCACACATCCAGTGGCCATTACACAATGGCGTCTGCCAGGTGAAACAGTTATGTCCCTTGACGTCTTAATGGAGTGCCCTGGGCATATCTGCACAATACGTGAAACACAGCGCAGGCTGCACCTTCGGGTGTTTCTTTTTCTCCTAACTGTGTACTTGGACCAGACTGAGCGGGGTTCTGGAGGCTTGACGTTCATGTAGACACAGGGACTCTGGCGCTTAAAGCAAAATATGGACTGCGTCGGCACAGTGTATCAGGCACGTGCAGGCCTTTGTGACCAGCTAGATCCTCCCACAGTGGATGTCTGGGCTCATGAGGTTCGTGTTCCGTCTGCCAACATCGCGTTCTGGTGAAGTACGGCACTGGCACTGTCACCCTGGTATCTCTTGGCCGCATCACACGAAACTGATCTGAGGCAACAGGAGCCAAAACAGAACCTGTGTAGGTCGGTGTGGCACTGGTGCCACGTGATGAGACTGCAGGTGCTAACTGTGCTGTAGAACCTGTATAGGTCGGTGTGGCACTGGTGCCACATGATGAGCCTGCAGGTGCTAATGGTGCTGTTCCTCCCGTCCTTTGCCATGTTCTGGCTCTGGTCCAGAATGGATGTTGTCCCTCTCTGAAATGAATAATGGAGTCCTCCCAACTGCTGGCTTGGTAGATGAGAGAACAAAAACGGACATTAAGCCCCCCCCCCCCCCCCTCTTCCCCTCCCTCCCTCCCTGTCTCCCTCCACACTCCCACCCCCTCAGGAATGATTACAATCAAGAAAGGAGAGCTAAAGAAAAGAATGATGACTTACCTCCCTGACATTTTCTTTTGCTGTTGTTGTTCTTCTTGTTCTTGTTCTTCTTGCTTCTTCTTCTTCTTCTCTTTTAGTGATGACAACCTAATTGATGAGTGTATCAGTGTCAGGTAAGATAATGCCCATTGTCTGATCACGCTAGTATCTTTTAAAACTCGTGTTCATAAGAAAGCTCGTACTTAAAGTATTCAAAACTGTATACGAATCAGAATTTTTCCTTTTACTCAACCTGTGTGCAGTACCTAACCAACAATATAAAGTCCATCTGTTGCAGGTATGTAGTACAAGGAAGACGTCAAACAGACATAGCTATACGTTTGTGTTTGATTTTCAAAGGAGTTAAACTTCCCGACGAAGACAGCGTCAATTAGATCTCTTCCATTTCAGAGTTGAATGGTATTATTTTGGTTTCAGGGAACGAGATCGCACGCACACACACACACACACACACACACACACAACTATCTCATTTCCGATACCTTTCGGGGGGGGGGGGGGGGGGGGGGGGGGGGGATTATACCTACATGCCAATTCTATCAAAATCTTCGTTCTATCTGGGCTGAAACGTCCAGACAATCGACTGCCACTTCGTAACATATCATCTATTGCATACTGTTGATAGAGAGTCATCCCATTTTCGTACCGATCTGGCATTAAGTCTGTATCCCGTATACGCATTCACTGCTTGACAATGCCATGTAAGCCTGCGTTCATTAACCCCATGGCCTGTGATGATTGTGTTGGCTGTGACCAGAACCTGTCATTCATAACCCCATGGCCTGTGATGATTGTTTTGGGTATTAACCCCATGGCCTGTGATGATTGTGTTGGGTATTAACCCCATGGCCTGTGATGATTGTGTTGGCTGTGATCAGAATCTGTCATTCATTAACCCCATGGCCTGTGATGATTGTGTTGGCTGTGATCAGAATCTGTCATTCATTAACCCCATGGCCTGTGATGATTGTGTTGGGTATTAACCCCATGGCCTGTGATGATTGTGTTGGCTGTGATCAGAACCTGTGAGTCATTAACCCCATGGCCTGTGATGATTGTGTTGGCTGTGACCAGAACCTGTCATTCATTAACCATCGCCTGTGATGATTGTGTTGGCTGTGTTCAGAACCCGTCATTCATTACCCCATGGCCTGTGATGATTGTCTTGGCTGTGATCAGAACCCGTCATTCATTAACCCCCATGGCCTGTGATGATTGTGTTGCTGTGATCAGAACCTGTCATTCATTAACCCCATGGCCTGTGATGATTGTCTTGGCTGTGATCAGAACCCGTCATTCATTAACCCCATTGCCTGTGATGATTGTGTTGGCTGTGATCAGAACCCGTCATTCATTAACCCCATGGCCTGTGATGATTGTGTTGGCTGTGATCAGAACCTGTCATTCATTAACCCCATGGCCTGTGATGATTGTCTTGGCTGTGATCAGAACCCGTCATTCATTAACCCCATGGCCTGTGATGATTGTGTTGGCTGTGATCAGAACTGTGAGTCATTAACCCATGGCCTGTGATGATTGTGTTGGCTGTGATCAGAACCTGTGAGTCATTAACCCCATGGCCTGTGATGATTGTGTTGGCTGTGATCAGAACCTGTGAGTCATTAACCCCATGGCCTGTGACGATTGTGTTGGGTTTTAACCCCATGGCCTGTGATGATTGTGTTGGGTTTTAACCCCATGGCCTGTGATGATTGTGTTGGCTGTGATCAGAACCTGTCGGCCACACAACCCCGGCCGGAAGGACTGAAGGCGCTATGTGAGACCCTCCCTCACAACCGCTCCCTGGGGGTCCTCCGGCTGGAGGAGAATGGCATCGAGCACACCGAGTCTCACCTGCTGGCCGACATGATCAGGGTACACGTCACTTCCGCTGTTTCTGCTGGGGATGGGGGGAGATGAGAATAGGGTCGGGTTCAATTTGCGTTTGACTAGTGGTTGTGCTGTGCTGTGCTGTGCTGTGCTGTGCTGTGCTGTGTGTGTGTGTGTGTGTGTGTGTGTGTGTGTGTGTGTGTGTGTGTGTGTGTGTGTGTGTGTGTGTGTGATTTTTTTTTAAGGTAAGAGCTGCTTACACGTTTATGCTTGGTACATTGACTGAAGATGATGAAGATGACGATGATGATGATGATGATGATGATGATGATGATGATGATGATGCAGCTAATACTGATGATGATTATGAGGATGATTAAGAATTAAGATTCGACCAGCCGCCGTGGCGAAGTGGTTAGCGTCGCGGACTCCCGGCTGGGAGGTCGTAGGTTCGAATTCCATCAGAGTCATGCTTTTTTTTTTTTTCTGCCCCGACCGGCTCCTACCCAGACTCGAGTTTGCTGCGGACTCAGTTGGGAAGACTGGGACCATACAGTTGAGTTTCATCCACTTAATGGATGCGTTTCTGAGAGTGTTGTTCAAATTTCCTGATCAACACTGCAGGTGCCTGTATCTCTCGGGCCTGGTTGACGCCGGGATATATTACGAAAGTGTAGAGTACAGCCCTATCATGTAGTGTCAGACCTACATGGAAATCTATAGCATCATCTTAATCATCCTCATTCTCATCGATCAGCATTCAAAAAAGTGTCTCAGATTCTGTGGCCTTCATGCCCTGCTCTCATGGTGACCTCAATTTCGACTTGGTTTGGTTCCGTCGAGGTCGCCGGTATCGGCGAGTCCATGGGGGCTGTCATTGGACGGACGTGGTGGCGCCCTCCGGAGGGAGAGCTCACTCACGCCGGCTTCGCGACTAAGCAATTATTGTCGTCAGTAGGGGGCTTAGTAGGTGGTGTCCTGCGTATGTTAGATCAGAACAGGCGCCACTGAACACCGCCGAAGTGACTTGGCAGCAGTGCAGTGTCTCCTCCGGTGGGTTGCCTCTTGCGACTTGCCATTGACTGGTCCCTGTGGATTGCCGGTGCCGGGGCTGCGGCGGGGCCGACCGGGCTGTGGCTGTGGACGTGGTGTCGGAATGAGCGGCGTGGGTGCACTGCCTCTGAGGTGGCGCAGAGGTTGGGACAGAAAAAAAGAATTAAGGTTCAGTTCATTACTTTATCAGTTTGTTTTATCATCATTATCGTTTTAATCCTTATTATCTCCCCCTTCAGTTCCATTCCGTAGTACTGGTTGTTCACCCAAATTATGCACCCAGATCGAAGAGATATTGACTGTGTGTTCGTCCTTCGTTTACATCGTCTTAAATGTTATTTGTCTCAGCTGAATAAGACCAAATAGGTCGAATGGCGTTGTCTTTGTTCTGTGAATGGTTTGTTTGTTGTTGTTATTTTTTTGTTGTTGTTGTGTTGGCGGCGCAGTTTTGTTTTTCCTCACGCGAGGAGTATGCCAGCACTTGACATGCTATGTGTGGAGTTTATTAAGACTTGACGTGCTATCTATGTGCAGTGTGTATAAGCACTTGACGTTCTATCTATGTGTAGTATATAAACACTTGACGTGCTAACTGTGTACAGTGTATAAACACTTGACGTGCTATCTGTGTACTGTGTATCATCAACTGACGTGCTATCTGTATGTAGTGTGTTAACTCTTGAAATGCTGTATACGTGCAGTCTGCTGACAGTTAAATTGCCGTCTGTGTGCCACTTGCAGTGCTGTCTGTGTACAGTGTGCCACTGGACGTGTAGTCTTTGTCCAGCATGCCGATAGTTGAAGTGCTGTGAAGTACTGTGTGTATACAGTGTGCTGAGAGTTGAAGTACTGTGTGTGTACAGTGTGCTGAGAGAGTGAAGTACTGTCTATGTACAGTGTGCTGAGAGTTGGAGTACTGTGTGTATACAGTGTGCTGAGAGTTGAAGTACTGTGTGTGTACAGTGTGCTGAGAGTTGGAGTACTGTCTATGTACAGTGTGCTGAGAGTTGGAGTACTGTCTATGTACAGTGTGCTGAGAGTTGAAGTACTGTCTATGTACAGTGTGCTGAGAATTGAAGTACTGTCTATGTACAGTGTGCTGAGAATGAAAGTACTGTGTGTGTACAGTGTGCTGAGAGTTGAAGTACTGTGTGTGTACAGTGTGCTGAGAGTTGAAGTACTGTGTGTGTACAGTGTGCTGAGAGTTGAAGTACTGTCTATGTACAGTGTGCTGAGAGTTGAAGTACTGTCTATGTACAGTGTGCTGAGAGTTGGAGTACTGTCTATGTACAGTGTGCTGAGAGTTGAAGTACTGTCTATGTACAGTGTGCTGAGAGTTGAAGTACTGTCTATGTACAGTGTGCTGAGAGTTGGAGTACTGTCTATGTACAGTGTGCTGAGAGTTGAAGTACTGTGTGTGTACAATGTGCTGAGAGTTGGAGTACTGTGTGTGTACAGTGTGCTGAGAGTTGGAGTACTGTGTGTGTACAGTGTGCTGAGAGTTGGAGTACTGTGTGTGTACAGTGTGCTGAGAGTTGAAGTACTGTCTATGTACAGTGTGCTGAGAGTTGGAGTACTGTCTATGTACAGTGTGCTGAGAATTGAAGTACTGTCTATGTACAGTGTGCTGAGAATTGAAGTACTGTCTATGTACAGTGTGCTGAGAGTTGAAGTACTGTGTGTGTACAATGTGCTGAGAGTTGAAGTACTGTGTGTGTACAGTGTGCTAAGAGTTGAAGTACTGTGTGTGTTTGCAGCGTGTGCCCACACTTCAAGGTCTGTATCTGGGATACAACAGACTAGGCTACTGTGGTGGAGCAGCCATCGCCTCAGCTCTCGGTAACTGCACATGGCGTTCACTTCGCCTTCATGATAATAACAAACAAGTACGGTAACTCTTGCTCCAATGATGAAACAAAAACACACCCGTAACTCCAAATCAATACTGCTTACAAACACCGAACCGCTTAGCGGATATGATAGTACAGAGCACACAGAGAAACACAGAGAAACACCCCTGGGCGATTTGGTGTCGTAAGCAGCATTCGTTTGGAGTTATGGGCCTGTATCTATTTCGTCGTGGGAGCAAGAGTTATCCCCCTTATTTGATATTTACTGTTTATTACCGCTCACTGTCTCGTTTTAAGATTTCCTGTCGGCGTAATGATGGTTTGGTAAAGGAGGAGGGGCTTCTTGAAAAGTAGAACTGTCCGTTTATGGCCTGTATGTCGCTCAAAAGCGAGCAAACGCTCCAAGTGTGTGTGTGTGTGTGTGTGTGTGTGTGTGTGTGTGTGTGTGTGTGCGTGCGTGCGTGCGTGCGTGCGTGCGTGCGTGCGTGCGTGCGTGTGTGTGTGTGTGTGTGTGTGTGTGTGTGTGTGTGTGTGTGTGTGTAAGTGTGTGTGTGTGTGTGTGTGTGTGTGCGTGCGTGCGTGCGTGCGTGCGTGCGTGTGTGTGTGTGTGTGTGTGTGTGTGTGTGTGTGTGTGTGTGTGTGTGTGTGTGTGTGTGTGTGCGTACGTGCGTGCGTGCGTGCGTGTGTGTGTATGTGTGTGTGTGTGTGTGTGTGTGTGTGTGTGTGTGTGTGTGTGTGTGTGTGTGTGTGTGTGTGTGTTGAGTGGGTCAAGTACATGCTTAGCGGCACCTGCCTCTCTGCTACTGTCTTTTAAGTCGCTCGTTTCCTTTTTCCCCCAAAAGTGTTTGTGTATGTTTCAAGCGTAGTTTCTAAACTCTCGGTGAGTTTGACAAAAAAAAAAATCATGAGTTATCACTTTATTATGAGAACACTATTGATATTTGGTTGGGTCAAAACAAAAACTCAGCGAATAGGTGCCGCCAGTGACAAAGAGCAGATGGGCACTGTACCCCCACGAGATGTATAATACGTGTGTTTCACTTCAAAAGAGGAGTATGTAACTGATTCCAGAAATGATCAACTGTGTGTTTCAGCATAAAACGGCAGCATGAAACGGTTTCAGTCAGTCACAATCGACCTCTTTCGGTTTGAAACACACACACACACACACACACACACACACACACACACCAGGAAGTTGCAATTGGTGTGTTTCAGCTCAAAACAGCAACGTGTGACAGATTCAGTGAATTGTGCATAACAGGTTCAGTGAAACAGGTTCAATGTAACAGGTTCAATGAAATGTAATATGTGTGTTTCAGTTCAAAACAGCAACAAATAACAGATTCAATGAAATGGAACATGCGTATTTCAATTAAAACAGCAACAAGCAACAGATTCAATGAATTGTAGTATGCGTGCTTCGGCTCAAAACAGCAACATGAGACGGTTTCGGTAAAGAAAAATAATGATCGGCGCGTGCCAGTTCCAGCCAGCATGCCCAAGACTCAGGCAGTGACAATGGGTGTGTTTCAGCTCAGAACAACACCATGCATACCCTGGACTTGCAGTGGAACCACATCCGGCGGGACAGCGCTGTGGCATTGATCAAAGCTCTGGAGGTTAGAGAATGACGTCACTTTCCATTGCTATCGGACATCATCCGAACGTCATTTTTCAACCTCATCATCGTCAGAGTTACTGCGGCAGGCTAAGTCATTTATTGCTGTTAATATTTACCTCCAATCATGGCCTGTTTCTTTTTTTCTTTTTTGTTTTTATTTATTATTATTATTATTATTATTATTTTTTTTTTTTTTTGCTTGTTTGTTTATTGTCGCTATTGTTCTTGTCTTCTGACCCATTTTTTTTTTTTTTTTTTCACTTCTTACTAAAATTTTGTTATCTTTTATTTTTTTTTGTCATTATTTCATAGTTGTGTTGAGTTTTGTCGTAGCTTTGTATTATGGTTAATGTCATTTCTTATGATATTTGTCTATCAGTTCGTACATTTTGATGGTTTCTTATCGCTTCCTGTTCACTGCCGCTCCCTTTTGTGGATGACTGTTACCTATGATTAATGTCACTTCTGAGAAATGTCTTCTGCGAGTGGTCTTCAGGACCAGACAATGAA
Organism: Conus betulinus; assembly: GCA_016801955.1. Taxonomy (NCBI): domain Eukaryota; kingdom Metazoa; phylum Mollusca; class Gastropoda; order Neogastropoda; family Conidae; genus Conus; species Conus betulinus. The sequence goes on along the minus strand of JADBJO010003986.1, from coordinate 200,176 downwards.
TGGAGGTTCCCTGTAGCAGGCACTGTGTGTTCTAGAAAGCCACAGAAACAGGAAGGTTTCACCAGACGACTTTCACAGAATATCCACTTTCACAAAGATAAACAGTAGATGAATAAATAGATAGATAAATAAAATAAATAAATGAAGAAATACACAGATAAACAAACAAACAAATAAATAAATGTTGAAATAGATAAAAGCAATCGATAAAATAATTGAAATGTAAAGGGAAGGGGGTATTTGGAAGTGCTGCGCGGTGACACGTCCTCTTTTGGACAGAGAAATCTATTGTTATATACAACTCAGTACAATGATGTACAACACGACCTTATAAAGTACTGTCTGTATGAACACGTTCTTGTCCACTGTCATTTCTTTGTACTGTGTGTTGTTACCTGCTGCTTTCACAGTCTGAGTCGTGTTTTGTTTTGACGTTATCCCGAGCGCCTTCAAACATCTTGCTGCGAAGTTTAGCTTGGTGTATACATACTGAGAGTGTGCATGACAGATGGCGAGAGATGAACCATTGTTGTGTTTTTTTTTGCTGTGCTACTTAGGCCCTGTACTCAGTCGTTTGTCCATGACGTTTCCTCTACGGAATATTTTTTTGTAAGTGTTAGAATTTGCGTTTCGTTTTTCTCATAATGCCTCACACCTGATATTGCTGTCAGCCACACCTTTGATAATTATGATGCGCGCATGCACGCGCGCGCGAGCACGCGCAGGCACACACACACACACACACACACACACACACACACACACACACACACACACACACACACACACACACACACGCACGCACGCACGCACGCACGCACACACACACACACACACACACACACACACACACACACACACACACACACACACACTAAAGGGAGGTAAATTCTCCTTTCGCACTCTCTTTCTAACCTGATTTACTTCCCTTGAATGCAGTATCCATTCCACATAATTAGTTAAAGCGGCAAACAGATCCATTTCCTGGTTGTGGGACACACCTGTACAGCTCTTGCCATAGATGCACCCACCGCAACTGCAGTTTGTTGATATGTGATAGAGCCGATTGTCCAAACACTCACGGCTGTATTTCTTCAGTTAGCAGTGCAAAATAGGCTTTGTCTGTAAAATCCGTCCAAACCTGAAAGAGTTTTTACTATGTTCTCGAGGTGGCCGTAAAGAAGGAAATGTTTTGTGCTGTTTGCATACAGGCCGCTCGTTTTTGCACTAATTCTTTTTTTTTTTTTTTTTTTTTAAGGTGAAGAAGCTCCATGGTGCATTCCATGTCATGTACCACCTACAGTGAAACATATCCTTTTAGATTGTTAGGACTTGCATGATGTGAGACATAAACACTTTACAGCAGACTCCATGAAAACCTTGTTCAGAGATGTCCCACCTGATGTGATCTTTGAATTTCTGAAAGAGATTAACCTTTTTTCATCTGATCTAAGATTTTACGGAGGAAATATTTTTAACGAAATTCCAAGTGTGTTTTTAGAAGGCATGTTTTAAAGAGTTGTGTGAATGATTTTTGTTGTTGTTTTTTAATGACATGATTTAACTTCAACGCGGTGACAGTCCTGATATGGATTTTTGCGGTCGGCTGGGCTATAAACAACATTACCATAACCATTGTCCACATTCAACCTCTAAGAGAAGATAATTTTGATTAACGGAAAGAAGCTCAACGGATAATTCTGTCCTGACGTAGATTCATGTCTCTTACGGGGGTGACGTATGGCAACATTGTGGCTCAAAATTCTGACCACTATTTGCAGTAACGAATCTCCGGTTGTCATGCGTGCGTGCGTGCGTGCGTGCGTGCGTGCGTGCGTGCGTGCGTGCGTGCGTGCGTGCGTGCGTGCGTGCGTGTGTGTGTGTGTGTGTGTGTGTGTGTGTGTGTGTGTGAGAGAGAGAGAGAGAGAGAGAGAGTGTGTGTGTGTGTGTGAAGAAGAGTGTGTGTGTGTGTGTGTGTGTGTGTGTGTGTGTGTGTGTGTGTGTGTGTGTGTGTGCGTGCGCGCACGCGTGATATAGAACACAGTTTCCCAGAAATCAGTGAAATCAATCATATGTGGCTTAGTCGGTATATCCCATTCAAAATGTACCGATATAAAACGTTGTAATTCAGCCTGTATCTGGACATGATACGTGAGAAATGGCTCAAGAAATGAAGCGCCTTGCTCTCTCCAGACCAACAGATGTCTGAGGACTCTCAACCTGGCCTGGAATGGCCTGGGCAAGGAAGGATGTCTGGCACTGGCGCACGCGCGCCCAAAAAAAAACCGCTGCCTGCGCGTGCTGGACCTGACGTGTAACCGGGTGGACCTGATGTCGCTGGGCTTTCTGCTGAAAGGGCTGACCCGTAACACCAGCCTGCTCTCCCTCAAGGTCAGCGCTTGTCTGTGGCTGTCCTCAGCTGTCTATGGCTGTCCTACGCTGTTTGTGACTGTTAGCTGTCTCTGTCTGTCCCAGCTTGTTCTTTGACTGTCATGGCTGTCTGTGGCTGTCCTTGGCTTCTGTGGCTGTCCTTGGCTTCTGCCCTTGGCTTCTGTTTTGGCTGTCCTTGGCTTCTGTTTTGGCTGTCCTTGGCTTCTGTTTTGGCTGTCCCTTGGCTTCTGTGGCTGCCCTTGGCTTCTGTGGCTGTGCTTGGCTGTCTCTAGTCAGTAGCCTGGC
>JADBJO010003986.1:170000-172500 GCA_016801955.1 Conus betulinus | reverse complement strand
CTTTTCACAAGGTTCCGTCGATATCATTTCTGCAGTTGTTGGGTAATGTTCTTGGCAGATGGACGAAGAATGAACAGACCAGCCTATAAGGTGTCGTCGCCTGGCGGCTGTGATTCGTTTTGTTTTTTTTGTGTGCATATTTTCTTTTTGGGCTCTTTCTCATATTTGAGTGGTACTTGAAATATATTTTTGTTGTAATGTCTTCAGTATTGTGCATACACGATAGCGGCTAGTAAAGAGGTTTAAAATGTACAGCGTTGCAAAACCAGTGTGAGCAACAAGAACAAGAACAACAACAACAATAACAACAACTACAGCAGCATCGTCAACAAGAACAACAACAACAACAGGCAAAACAATGACAACAACAAAACAGGAATGATACTGATGATGTAAGAAAGTTCACTCGGGACAGTGTGCAGACACCTAGTCGAAGTGTCCTCTCAACCTCTATCAAAACCCTGACTCCAATGTGATCTTACAACCTCCACTCCCACGCTGTGATCCAGAGCCACACCCAAATAGAACCGATTGGTTCGTGGGCCACGGTCAGTCTCCATTAAGTCCCGTCCATATCAGATTCTTAAAGGATTTTGACTAACTCCGCGGGCTGACATGGACAAACAATTCCAAGTCAAAGCACGACGCGTTTCGACCTCTTAGGTCATCTTCCGGCGAGATAAACAACACATTCAGGACAATGAAAACGGAGAACAAGAAGAGTAAGTGATCAACAAAGAATTTGAAAAGGTAAGTCATTGCTCTCTCTTCGTTTTCATGTCCTGAATGTTGTTGGTCTTGTTTGAAGACCTAAGAGGTCGAAACGCGTCGTGTTTTGTCCTGTAATTTGCTTATCCATGTAACCAGCGGAGGCATTTCAATTCCTTTTTAAATTTGTTTCAGTTTCCGCCTGCAGTCACGTTGAACCAACGGCCGTCAATATTGGTTCTGTAGTTGTTTGGTAATCTTGTTGACAGACAGACAGACCGCAAACAGTCCGGCAACAGGTATCGCTTGACACTGTCAGCCGATGTGATCCAGTGTCTACGTGTGCGTAGTTTCTCTTCAGGTTCTTTCTCATATTTGAATAGTACATGAAACAGGTTTCTGTTGTATCACCTTCAACATGGTGTGTACACGGTCGTGACTGGTTAAGTGAATCAAACTTTACAGTCTTGTAATTCTGACACCCTACAGATAGCTCTGAGAATGGCTGGCGTTGAAAGGGTTAAAAAGGTAGAAAAAAAATATGACGGTGACATTGACAATCATCGTTCCAACCCTCCTCCTCCTTCTCAACACAATCACCGTCATCATCAAACTGAAAGAAACTGATGAATATCAAGACTTCTGAGAGAAACACTGAAATACACAGAAACAATGTGATAAGCTAAAACAAAAAAGTAAGGGGACATAAAATAAACTAAGATGCACCGTCCTTCTCCACCGAAGTCAACAGATACCAGACAGGCCTCAAATTCAGCTTTCAGCTCTCATTACAATGTTTCTTAACCACAAGCGTTCGCTTAGTCAAAAAAAAATTCTGACGTCTACCCTTGAATAGAACTGGCGACGGCCTAAATGCCACAAAATACAAAGTCAATCGCCCCAAAAACGCCAGAAGGTTTGGTTTTAAAAGACCGAGAGAGGCCTAAACAGGACTAGTCCCACAATCACCTTCAGGGGTCCTGGATAGTCGTGATTGTTGTACTCTTCCTGTTTGAAAGAGACCAGACAAGCTTTCAAAGTGACCACCGGCGTTCTTTTGGGGGGTTGCAGTTATTGATCTGTGTCTCCAACGGCCGCACTGCTTTCATTCCAGAGGACAGACATTGTTTGATGTGGGTTTGGCCGTCAATCCCTGCAGTTCTACAAGCGGGAAAGGGCGGGGGGAGGGGGGGTGGGGGTGATGAGTGGGGGGTTCTCCTGCCAACGTGCGTATGGCCTGCACAAACAGGACGGGCGAGTGAGCGAGCAAGAAAGGGAGCGGGAAAAAGAGCGAGAGAAGTCTGCAGGCGTTCACAGCTGCAGTATGTTTCACTTCGTTTGCTTCTGTGATGTTGACAAGCGAATATTTGCAAATGAGAGAGAGAGAGAGAGAGAGAGAGAGAGAGAGAGAGAGAGAGAGAGAGAGAGAGAGAGAGAGAGACAGACAGACAGACAGACAGAGTTAGATAGACAGACAGGCAAACAGAGATCAACCAGACGCATGCACGTAACAGATAGACAGAGACCGCACGCGTGAGTGCATGTCCATTTACATGTGATGCGTGTTTCTAAATGCGCCGATGCAGAAGCAGAGATCTCTTTTATGATCAGCCAGAATACTAGCTTCATGTGTATTCATTACATTATTTTTTTTGTCATTGACGAACCGTTTCATATAACGTTTACATCAATGTTTTTTGAAACCTGAAACATTCCGAGTCTGGAAGCATATGACTGCGGCTTTACGAAGATGACACGGCGCATCCAAATTGTTGCTGGGTCAGTGGCACCC
>JADBJO010003986.1:157500-160000 GCA_016801955.1 Conus betulinus | reverse complement strand
ACATGACATGAAACAAAAAGACACGTCAACAAAATGTCAGAAAGGAATTCGTCATCTGACTATCGTGAATGACAAAACACCGTTTTCAAAACATTTGCGTTCTGACCACTTGCACGAGAGAGAGAGAGAGAGAGAGGAGAGAGAGAGAGAGAGGGAGGGAGGGAGGGAGGGAGGAGGAAAGGAGAGAGGATAGAGAGAGAGAGGGAGGAGCGAGGCGAGGGATGAAGAGAAGAAGAGAGAGGAGAGAGAGAGAGAGAAGAGAGAGAACGAGGCGTAGAGCCCACAGCACCACTACGTATTGTATGCCCCACCACGCACAACGCACTTGTATAACGCACGCACCACATTGCACGGCACAACACACGCCACGCACACCAACTCACCACACACACTACACAAACGCACACACCCCGGTCGAACACGCACGCACTCACGACGCACACAGCACACACACACACAAAAAACACTACAAACACCTCACCCACACCACCCAACATCACCACAACAACCCACACACAACACAGAGAAACAGGGCTTATTCACGCCCATACGCACGTAATTAGACATCCAACTGGAGAGAGATAGATAGAGAGATAGAGAGAGAGAGAGATGAGGAGAGATATGAGAGATAGAACAGACAGACATACAACGACAGACAGACAGGGTATCTAACTATCTGAGCGTATACCTACAGGCACGACAAGCAGGTAACTGCTCAGACACAGAGTCTGACACTTGCCAGTCAGTCACCTCATATCCATCACTTCAGCCTGATACATCGCCAGTCATTTCTCTCTCTCAATCTGGAGCTTTGGGGCGAGGGGGGTCGGGGTGGGGGGTAGAATGACGGAGTGTGGTTGTGGGAAGGGGGAGGGGAAGGAGGAGGGCCAGGGGAGGGGGAGTATGAGGAACTCTGGGAAAGGGCGGGGGGTTGGGGCTGAGGGGGTGAAGAAGGAACGGGTGGGAGGGGCTTGTTTGGGGCGAAAAGTGAATCGGGGCTGGACCTGGAAAGTTGGAATGGTGCACCTTCTATTCAACCTCTTCACAACGACGGCAGTTTCAAAACGAGATCATTGAGTGGCGGAAAAATGAAACAAAATTGAAGATTCAATAAGAAACGGGGCTAGTTACCGCCAAAGATACATTTTTTGCGCCGAATATGAGAAGATAAGTCGTTTCTCTCTGTTCTTCGTTCTTCGTTTTTCACTGTCCTAATTGTTGCTTGTTTTTTTTTGCCTGAAGAAGACCCAAGAGGTTGATGTGCATTGTGTTTTGTCCTGTAATCTGTTTGTCTGTATCTGTGGCGGTAACTAACCCCGTTTCTTTTTAAATTTCTCTTCACAACGAGTTTCGCTTCGTCTGTGAGATGCGTGTCAGTTTTTTTTCAAACCCTGTTTTTAAGTGAAATTATATCTTCATTTTTTTAAATCCTTAACTACTACATCTTTAAGCATTTCAATACACACACACACACACTGCAAGTGAAAGGACCAACGTTTTTTTGCTAATCCAGCCATTTCTTCACGGTAGTTATAGATTGCAAAGAGTGACATGCTTTTAATACAGTCCAAACGAAGATGAGCATGTACTCTCAATTAATCCACCAGAAGCATCTCATCCACAGAAACACATGGATACTAACAGACTTGATCCATAGAACAAAAGTCAGGGCAAGATAACTAACCCTCCTTCTATTTCATATCAGACTTGCTTTTTCTCAGGTTATGGGTAAAAAAATGATAACGCAAATTTGTGCATGCCTCATCTGGTCAACAAACTTCACATTAGACCCGACATATAGATCTTCATCGACCAATGACAGGTGAAGACGATCTGTTTGTGACTTGCTGTCTGCATTACCGGCGCATCTTTTCACACAAGGCTTGGACATTCTGCTCTTTGACTGAACTCTTAAAGCTGATTGGCTGATGGGCAACGCTGACTTGTTCCGGAAAATAGCAGGCAAGCAGCTTTTCTCTGTTCATTTGCCAAAAATTACATATCCCTCTCTCTCTCTCTCTCTCTCTGCCTATCTATCTATCTATCACTACACACACACACACACACACACACACACACACACACACACACACACATATATATATATATATATATGTGTGTGTGTGTGTGTGTGTGTGTGTGTGTGTGTGTGTGTGTGTGTGTGTGAGTGTGTGTGTGTGTGTATTATAGGCACATACATCAAGGTGTTGTTCTCTGCAGATGGCTTTTCTCTCTCTTCATTCTGCAACGCTGTCAGTTTTATCGTTTCTTTTTCCTTTTTTTTTTTGCTCCCCCCTTTCCCACCCCCCCCCCCATCTCCCTCCTTCAGTGGTTCTCTGTAAGTTTTAGCAAGGCCAGTACATCTTGCTGTGAGGCCATACCATATAGCTTCCTCAACTGTTGTCAGAAGATCTTCGTATGTACCGATGTGCAGCCAGAGGATTTGTTCATCGGTGATATGATAAAGATATCAAACGTTTAGATTCTAGTGGTAAAAATC
>JADBJO010003986.1:150000-152500 GCA_016801955.1 Conus betulinus | reverse complement strand
GTGGCGAGAGAGAGAGAGAGAGAGAGAGGAGAGAGAGAGAGAGAGAGAGAGAGAGAGAGAGAGAAGCGAGCGAGAGAGAGAGCGAGAGAGAGAGAGCAAGAGTCAAGATTATTATTTGTATTAAGTTTTAGCCAATCACAAAAGAGTATTTAAGCTTATAACTGAATGAGAATGAATAGTAGATATACAGTGAATACTAAGACAATATTAGATGTACACATTACATTTCAGGGAGTCACAAGATCTTTCATTTAAATCCCTTATAGAAGAAAAGGAAAAATTGTGTACGCATTCGGGTGTGGTCGATAACATTAAAAAAAGTATTTGGAACGATTAAGGTGTCCATGATATAAAGGGCTTCATTAACGATCCAAGTGTACGGCCACTAACCCATATGCATAATTTGTCAGCTAGAAACAGTTCTTCTTGAATCAACTTGTGTATGAAAAGAAAAAAATGGAATATGTCTACAAACATCGCCCCGCTCAGTACCAGAAGTACAGCTGATACATCACGCTGAGGAGGCACCACGCTGAACTCTTTCCTATACACACTCAACATGCTCACAAGGCATCTGCATATTGTTCGAACAATACCAGTTTTTTTTTTGACAGGACAGATCAAAGCGAATTTCTGTTGATGTAATCAGATGCTTCTTCAAAAACCGATCAGAGGCAATATGGCTGCCTTAATGGTGGGATAAAAAAAAAAAAAAAAAAAAAAAAAACGGTCATACACGGTCAAACTCCACTCCCTCTGTTTTCTGGGCAGATGGGTTTAATACTTGTCAGTCTATACAGGGAGTCTCCACAAGACTATCAGCCTGCGCACGCAGAAGAAGAAGAAGAAGAAGAAGAAGAAGAAGAAGAGGCGAGATATACTTTATAATTAAGAAAAAAATTACCTCCGCACAATAGCCGTCAACGCGAAGACGTGGCCAACCGTGGAATAGCTACGACTGAGCCCAGCTTAACATTTATCTATGATCTTTTTTTTCCTCTACCCATTCCTGAAGTCGTGTTCTAATAACACCTTACAGCTTGCTACAAAACTTTACATAGGGAAAATTTCTCATAGTTTTAAAAATCACTAGTGTCACGTTTTTCACATAATGACAGAGCAATAGACACTCTTCAGCTTTCAGAATGTATACCTTTATCAAACAAAACATAAAAAAAACCGGGCCAAAATCCACTGCCAGGTCAAATTTACAACCCTACATTATTAGCTCAGCTACATTTCAATTCGGACCACACGCTCTACGTTTGTTCATTTTTGTTTCGGGCAACAATATAATTTCTCCCACTGAAATTGGGAGGTTAGATTGTCATTATTTGCTTTTGCTTGCTTTCGTTGTTGCTACATTTACCTTCACTTTCATCCTCACACACTTCAGCATGAATCGAATCATCGTAATGTTCCTCGTTTTTTTTCCCAGCAGTTCTATAAAGTGTTGATACCTTTGATTTATATCATCCAACTTTTTTTTTTCCTTGAGACTTTGCAAACAGAAAGCCTCCAATTTTTGTTGGTTATTGACAGAATGCTGTTATTCATCCGACAAGGCATTATCAAATTGTTTCTCTTTCAATAATGTTTACGCTCACGTCTTGTCAGACACAAAGCCAAAACGTCTGGCTAGATCCGATGTCCGTTTTGATTCCTTTATACAGTACAGTAACAATTCTTGACAACACAACATTCATTATAATGCCAAACTTCATTTTTCACACTGCTGCATGCGTGTACGTTTGATTCACAGAGTTTGCTGCATCTTTTAAACAACCAGTGAAATGATGCAATCCACATTAACTAACCCGAGCGCTAACTCAACCTAAGCCTTCAGAGAATTTGAGCAAACAACATCTCTTCAAACAAATCAGCCGTGGGCTTCATTCTATAAGAACTTTTCAAGCTTCCAATCAAGACTGACCACTTCTATGGAATTCTTTCTTATTCTTAGGAAAATGAATATCTAATTTCAAAGGCCTACAAACTCATCATGAACTAAAAATGAAAAATAAGAAACAGATAAAACAGAAAGACACGCAAGAAAACTGTCTTCACTGGGAACTATCTGACAACACAGATCGACTACAGACAAAAAACTGTCTTCACTGGGACTATCTTACAACACAGATCGACTACAGACAAGAAAACTGTCTTCACTGCGGACTCACTGGGGACTATTTTACAACATTTTACAACACAGATCGACTACAGACAAAGAAGATTCGTCATGGATTAACAACACAAATAAGAAAGCTGTCTTCACTGGGGACTATCTGACAACACAGATCGACTACAGACAAGAAAGCTGTCTTCACTGGGGGCTATCCCCCCAACACAGATCGACTACAGACAACCCCCCCCCCCCCCCCCATTTTTACAACACACATCGACACACAAAGACATTCGTCATGGATTAAAAAGGAAGTAACAGTAAAGAACTCAAGAAAAACACACACAACACCAACACACAAATTCTGAAAAAGAAAAA
>JADBJO010003986.1:142500-145000 GCA_016801955.1 Conus betulinus | reverse complement strand
CCATAAAAGAGGGGGAAAAACACTGTGTTAGCAAATGGTCTCGGACCCCAAGAACAACACCTGCCAAATGGGTCTCGGACCCCATGAGAACGCCATATGAGAACGGCACTCTAACCAACCAGCGACAAAAAGGGACCTCAAATGCTGTTTTTCCCTACCTGGCAGCCCTGCCGTTCAGATGTAGCTGAAAGAATTTCAAACGTTAGACCAATCATCTTATAAAAAAAAAAAAAAAATAATAAAATAAAAAAAAGAACTTCGATTGGAACAGATACCTCACTAATCTTGGCAATGAATGATAATCAGAAAATGTTTATCCTGTTTGTAATATGAATTCAGTCCGTTGAATGACACTATAAACCACAGGTTCCGTGTGTGAACATACGCATACCATCTTGCGCACACGTAAAATCCCATCACCAACTTTCGGAAGAGAAGGTCACTTTGGCCGTTGGTATGGATGACACGTTACACATAGCATGCACCCTGCGTGAAAAATGGAAAGAATGAAGGTAGTAAGGAAAATGAGTGAACAATATTGGACCATTTTGACTGGATGACGCGGGAAACGACTGAATGAAGCGCCATCTGGTAGCTCTTCAGTCGGCACTACCCAGGTAGGCAGCCCGCTGTGTAAACAAGCATGGATTGTAAAGCGCTTAGAGCTTCGTCTCTAGCCGAGGACAGGCGCTATATAGGTATTCATAATAATGATAGTAATATTTCGTCACACTATAATGACTGACTGCTGACAACTGACTATGACAGGTGCGTGTCACGATCGAGATCAATGTCGTCTGCTCTCGTGAACCCTTTCGTTCGGCTTCGTTCGGGGACAATGCTTCGTTCAGTTTCGGGAAAACCCGGGGTATGCCAAGTTCACAGAGCGAAGGTTAAAGGTAGCATATCACAGGTCAGGTCAGCGGTACTGTTTTAACCGGAGGAAGATGATTTTTGTTTAGTGCTGAAATAGAGCGAAACGAGAATACAGCGGTTGATGTGAGCGGATTCCAGACTCACCCGCTCAAAAATGATAAATTGAAGCGGTGGCGATTAATGAATTATGTCTTTACACTAAAGTCACTTAGTTTAAATAAAATTTTAATATAAAAATAATAACATTATAATAGTAATAATGATAATGATGATAATAATATTAATAATAACAATGACAATAACAATAATAATGAAGCAGATGTCCAAATTGTCTATTCCCAGCATTAGAGACAATCACAAGCAGAGACACAAAACATAAGCATGCGCGCGCGCGCGCGCGCAAACACACACACACACACACACACACACACACACACACACACACCACACACACACACATAAACAGGGGCGAGCGCACACACACGCACTCTCTCTCTCTCTCTCTCTCTCTCTCTCTCTCTCTACTACACCTCTTCTTTCTTCGCAATCCCTGTCTCTTCACAAGGCAAATCGTCTGAGCACTGACGCTATCATTTCCTTCAGCACTGTGTACCATGGCTACTCGGAGACGAGGCAACCCATAAAGACACTTCAATGGACCATCATGGGGCCCCCTAAACGCCGTCATCAATGTGCCACTTTTTCGGTTTGTCTTTCTTCCTTCCATTTTACGTAACTTTCCATACGAGCGAGTAACAAAAAACAAACAAACAAACACAAACAAAAAACACACACACACACACACACACACACACACACACACACACACACACACACACACACACACACCGAGTGCGATTCAGGATTTCGGTAGAGGGGACGTGGGTGGTGTGGATAAATGGGTAATAGGTTGGAGGAGAAACAAAAGTGGCAGATCGGAGGAGGGGGTAGCCAGGGAAAGGGAATGAAGTCTTTTGCTTCTCTGTAGTTAACTCCAAACAGGACTTCGCTGGGGTTTTTTTTTTTAGCTCAGTAAGTTCGTGGACATGTCGTTTGGTGAGGATAGCTATAGTCGGCTAGTTTAATGCGTGCTGGTGTGGGGAGAGAGAGAGAGAGAGAGAGAGAGAGAGAGAGAGAGAGAGACAGAGACAGAGACAGAGAGACAGACAGAACGAGATAGAGAGACAGATAGACAGTCACACAGACACGCAGATATACACACACTACACATACATACATACATACATACATACATACAGACAGACAGACAGACGACAGACAGACAGACAGACAGACAGACATATTATACTGTTTGCGTAATATTTTTAAGATTTCAAAATGGAGCGACTGATGGCGGAGAACGAAGCAAAGTTTAGAAAGGGTGGGGTTAGTTTCCGCCGAGGACATTGACGAACAAAGTACACAAGACACGATGCATTTCGACCTCTTGGGTCTTCTTCAAGTGAAAACAAAATACGTAACATTTAACATTTAGGACAGTACAAACAAAGAACGAAGAGCGACTTATCTGATGTCCATGTGGTAAGCTGTGAAGAATGGCTGACCGAAGGAAATGACAGAGGGGATTATGGGAGAGGAAGAGGGCCGAGGGGGGGGGGGGGGG
>JADBJO010003986.1:127500-132500 GCA_016801955.1 Conus betulinus | reverse complement strand
GGAAATCTTCAAAAGTGCTATTTTTGATTCAGTACGCGCGGGGACACTATCTGTTAGCCTCCCATCGACGATGACAGAAGCATAACAAAGGTGACGATCACGAGAATGGGAGAATGCTTCCACGGCCATCCAAGAAATGGTCCCCATTCGCCTTGTCCACATTGTAAAGTTTGATATAAACTCACCACAGACACTATTGATGGGGAGGGGAAGGGGCTAAGGACAGAGGAGGTGGGGGAGGGGGGGGAGGTTCACATCAAGGTCATCTGAAAAAGGACTAGAAGGACCACGGGTTTGAGAGGTTTGATTTGTTCGGCATGATATGTGAAAAGACGTTGAGAACTACTCTGTGCTGCTTTTCTCATTCCTCGGCGTCAACCGCATGTGATAGATACAGACCCCTGTAGTGTTTGTTTTTCAGAAAACTTACACAACTTTCCTGGGAATGAATCTTTAAAAAGACGAAATTCGATTGTGTCGTTCGGGTTGTTCAACTCCGCCCAGAAGTTCACTCAATTTCCGTGGAAAGGGACCGCTCAGGGTCGAAAATGGGGGTTTAACCCAGAACTTCCGGCAGAAGCCCTGACACTAACCATTACACTGCAGCTCAGTGTTTGGTACAACTTCTTTCCATGATTCCCACTCCCTACCCCTCACCAACCCCCCTCTCTGTCTCTGTCTTCTCTCTCTCTGTCTCTCTCTGTCCTCTCTGTCTTCTCTGTCTCTGTCTCTCTCTCTTTCCTGGACTCAGGCTCTTACCAACCCCCTCACCCCCTTCTCTCTCTCTCTCTCTCTCTCTCTCTCTCCATCTCTCCCACTCCCTACTTCCCCTCACCAACCCACTCCCTACCCCTCACCTTCTCTCCTCTCTGTCTCTGTCTTCTCTCTCTCTGTCTCTCTGTCCTTCTCTGTCTCTGTCCTGGACTCTCTCTTACTCTCTCTCTCTTTCCCTGGACTCAGGCTCTTACCAACCCCCTCACCCCCTCTCTCTCTCTCTCTCTCTCTCTCTCTCTCTCTTTACACCAAGGACAGATTGAAATAATAAGCCCTGCCTAAGATCTCAATCCTTGATCGAACAAAAATTTTAAAAAGCTTTGAGTTCTGAGCTCTCTCTCTCTGTCTCTCTCTCTCTCTCTCTCTGCCTCTGCCTCACACACACACACACACACACACACACACACACACACACACACACACACACACACACACACACACACGCACACACGCACAATTAGTCAGATTCCTCCATGTCGAGAATATGCATACAAGCTCACAAAATTCGTTCATTACAACACGAATCAGGTCAGTTTAACTGGAACCCAAATGCACCGAAAACAATGTGAATGTAAATGGCTCTGTTGTGGTTTGGCTGAACCAGGTAATTGGTTTCGAATATGATTTAAAAGCGGGATTCAAAACAGGCTCCATTCCTGTTTTAAGTCAAACCGGCAAGCACAAATAGATGGTTATGATAAATATAGCTATTTCTGTTCTTCTAGGAGCTTTTTTTCCTTAAGGTAGAAACGTTCCTAGTTTCGAACGAATAGCACAGAGACGGTTGAATAAGATTTATCAGATTTAGACTGAGGTTTGGTGGACTGAAAAGTAGTAAGTAATGGCTTTTCAACTGTAAACGTTTAAATGCCGCCATTCGCCCATCTTGTGGAAGTGAATATGAAAGTGATCTCTCTCTCCTCTCTCTCTCTCATCTCTCTCTTCTCTCGTCTCTCTCTCTCTCCTCCCCTCTCTCTCTCTCTGCCATGTCGTGAATTTGGATCAAAACAGCAAAGGCGTGCGTGGTGTGCTTTGGACAGCAAAACCGACAACAACTTGTTGAACGCACTCTGAAATTACTACATGGCGTGCTAGTCACTTCGAACAATCGTCTCCCTGTGTGTCCTCGTCTGGTCCTCTCCACTCGCACTCCCTCAATCCATCTCTCAACTCTGTCTTCTGCTCAGATTCCCGCTCTCTCTGTTCTGTCCGCTGAAAGTTGTCTGTTTGTCTTTCCCACGCTCACCCTCTGAATCTCTCTCTTTCTCCGTCCTCTCTACTCCTTGACTTCCCACCTGTGGAAGTCTTTCTCCCTCTGTGCTCCGTGCGTCTCTTCTCTCCTCTCCTCTCTCCCTGGTCTCTTCCTCTCTCCGACTGTCCCCTCTGTCTCTCTCTCCTCTCTCATCATCCTCTATTCCCTGGAAACTTCTCTTCTCTGATTCTCTCTCTCTCTCCTGTTGCTCCTCGCTCTTTCCCCCTCCTCTCCCCAGTCAAGCTGTCCTCATTTTCTCTCTCTCTCTCATCTTATCCTCTCCTCTCCTCGTACTCTCGCCCCTCCACTCTCCATGTCTCTCTCAACTCCCTCCCCTCTCTCCCTCCCTCCTCTCTCTCCTCAAAGTCTCCCCTCGTCTCCTCTCTCTCTCTCTCCTCCCCTCATGCTCTCTCTCTCTCAATCTCCCTCTCTCTCTCTTCTCCTCCTCTCTCTCTCGTTTTCAAAGTCTACTTCTCTCGCACTCTCTCCTCTCCCCCTCCTCTCTGGAAAATAGATTTTTCTCTCTCCTCTCCTCTCTTTCTCCACTCTCTCTGTTTCTCTCTCCTCTCCTCCTCCTCTCTCCACTTCTCTCTCTTTCTTGATTCATCCTCTCTCTCTGTCTTCTCTCTCCTCTCTCTCTCTCCCCCTCTCCCTCTCTCCCTCTCTCTCATCTCTCCCTCTCTCCTCTTTCCACTGCCTCGACTCTCTCCAGTCTCTCTCCTCTCTTATCTCCTCTCGTCTCCTCTCTCCTCTCTCTCCTCTCTCTCTCTCTCTCTCTCCTCCTCTCTCTCCTCTCTCCTCTCTCTCTCTCCTCTCTCCGTGCCTCTGTCTCGTCTCTGGTCTCTCTCGTGTCTAAAATTGATCTCTGTCTGGTCTCACTGTCCTCCTGTCATCTCTCTCCCTTTCTCTCATGATTGTGTGCTGAAAAACCTTTGGTGAAATAACCTCAACACTGTCCTGATGAGATTTTTTATGATGTTTCGACAGTACATCAGTGTGTGTGTGTGTGTGTGTGTGTGTGTGTGTGTGGTGTGTGTGTGTGTGTGTGTGTGTGTGTGTGTGTGTGTGGTGTGTGTGTGCGCAACGTGCGTTTGTATGTGTGTGTGACTTCATCCGTCTGTCTGATTGTCTGTCTGTCTGTCTCTCTGTCTGTCTCTCTCTCCTCTCTCTCTCTCTCTGGTTGTTTTTTTTTTCAGAAAACTTAAGCTTTTCTCTAGGGATGTATCTTTAAAAGATGAAATTCGATTGTGCGCTTCCAGTTGTTCAACTCCGTCCAGTAGTTCGCTCATCTCTGTGAAAAGGGATCGATGGAAAAATAGGATTTTAACCCAGAACTTTCGGCAGAAGCCCTGACACAACCTTTACATTGCAACTCAGTATTTGGTGGAACTTTTCTTTTCCCTTGATTCCCCCTCCCTACCCTTATCTCCTCCCCCCCCCCCCCCCCCCCCCCCCCCCCCCCGTGTCTCTTGTCTCTTTTCTCTCTCTCCTCTCCTCTCTCTTTCCTGGAGGCACACTCCTACCAACCCCCCCTTACCCATGTCTCTCCCTCCTCTCTCCTCACTCTCTCCCGTCACCCTCTCTCTCTCTCCCTCCCCCCCCCCCCTCTCTCTCTCTCTCTCTCATCTCACTTCCTCATCAAGGACTGATTGAAAGAATAGGCCCTGCCTAAATTTTCGATCCTTGATCGAATTAAAGTTTTCAAAGTTCTGAGTTCTGAGCTCTCTCTCTCTCCCCCTCTCTCTCTCTCTATGTCTTTCTCTCTCTCTGCCCCTCACACACACACACACACACACACACACACACACCACACACACACACACACACACACACACACACACACACACACACACAGATTTAGACTGAGGTTTGGTGGTTTGAAAAGTAATAAGTAATGGCTTTAAAACTGTAAATGCTTGAATACTACCATTCGCTCATCTTCTGGAAGTGGATATGAAAGTGCTCTCTCTCTCTCTCTCTCTCTCTCTCTCTCTCTCCTCTCTCTCTCTCTCTACCATGTGAAGAGTTTGGATCGAAACAGCAACAACGTGTGTGGTGTGTTTTGGACATCAAAAACCGACTGCTGGTTGTTGAACGCACTGAGTGAAATTAGTACATGACGTGCCAGTCATAAAATTGAATGATGATGCTGAATAATGACACTGACTGTCATTTTCTGCCCTCACATCTCTCTCTCTCTCTCTCTCTCTCTCTCTCTCTCTCTCTCTCTGCGTTTGAGTGTGTGTGTGTGTGTGTGTGTGTGTGTGTGTGTGTGTGTGTGTGTGTGTTGTGTGTGTGTGGTGTGCGCGCGCGTGCGCGCGTGCGTATGTGTGTGTGTGTATGTGTGTTGTGTGTGTGTGTGTGTGTGTGTGTGTGTGTGTGTGTGTGTGTGTGTGTGTGTGTGTGGTGTGTGGTGTGAGAGTTTGTCCGTCTCTCTGATTGTCTGTATCTCTGTCTCTGTCTCTCTCTCTCTCTCTCTGGTTGTTTTTCAGAAAACTTACGCAATTCTCTAGGGGATGTATCTTTAAAAAGATGAGATTCGATTGTGTGCTTCCTTGTTTAACTCCGTCCAGTAGTTCACGCAATCTCTGTGAAAAGGGATCGATGGAAAAATAGGATTTTTAAACCCAGAACTTCCGGCAGAAACCCTGACACTAACCATCACATTGCAACTCAGTATTTGGTGGAACGTCTTCCCCTGATTCCCTCTCCCTACCCCTCACCAACGCCCCTCTCTATCTCTGTCTCTTTTCTCTCTCCCTCACTCATTCTTTTTCCTGGACGCACGCTGCTACCAACCCCACTTATCCTCCTCTCTCTCTCTCTCTCTCTCTCTCTCTCTCTCTCCCTCTCTCTCTCTCTCTCTCTCTCTCTCTCTCTCTCTCTCTCTCTCTCTCTCTCTCTCTCTCATCAAGGACAGTTTGAAGAATAGGCCCTGCCTAAAACCTCAATCCTTGATCGAATAAAAGTTTTC
>JADBJO010003986.1:112500-117500 GCA_016801955.1 Conus betulinus | reverse complement strand
TGCTACAGTTTCTACCTTCACTGTTGTAATAAGCCTAGATTATATTTGCTCCATCATTTGCTGTAAAAATGCACTCTTGTTATTTGATCATCGGCATTAATAAAATTATCATATTGTTTACTCTATCTCGTACGTTAATGAACATATATCAGTTTTATTCCATTATGCACTTTGATAAAAAAAAATATGCATTGTTGTTACTCCCTTACCCAGTTTGATGAAAATATACGATTAATACTCCATCATTCGAATTGATGAAGATATACTGTTATCACTTGTTCCTGAGCATATTTACATATATCAAATATATCAATATTATATATCAATTGATATATATATATATATATATATATATATATATCCGTATCTTTTGATCTCCCTTGCATCCTTAAATGGATCCTCAAGCATAGGCTCAAAGATTGTCCCTTACATTTTATACTGTTTGCCTTATGTTTTTAGTTTTCAACAACTTTTTTCCTCCTCCAAACTTTCGTTTCGTTTTTAACTCTATTACCTTTCGCTGGCTGCTTTGGGGGTGCTGTTGCATTCTTTTTCGAACCCTTGGCGGTCGGAACACCACAGAATTATGGACTGTGGTGTGTCTCTATCTGACGCCAAGAGCACAGACACAATCAGCCGTGTCTCCCTGATGAGTCCGATCCAGCGGACGAAAGGCCTCGGAGCAGGCGGCACATATAGATCTGTTTTCGGGAGGGATTCCAGCGGACGAAAGGCCTCGGAGCAGGCGACACATATAGATCTGTTTTCGGGAGGGATTGCGATAGTTTCTTTTCATGCAGCTAGTGAAGGGGTTTTCATATTTATGATATACATTTTCCCATTTATTTCATCTTCAATTTTTTTTCCATCTCAATTTCTAATCTTTGCCAAATCATTACTATAATGATGGAAGAATTGTTAACCTGCACTTGTTTTCCCCCACTACTTAATTGTTCAGCATTATATATATACATACTAACATCACTTTCCCATCAGCGTCAATGAAGATATACTATTCGTACTGCATGACTTGCACTTATGAAGATATGTTACCACTGCTCGATCACAGGTCACAGGAAACAATGACAGTGAAACACAGTTATTATTCCATTGGCGCATGAATAACAGATTTCTTTATTTTGTTTGTTGTGTTTTTTTGATCGTTGCAGAAGTTTCATTAAGGGCATATGGTAAGCTACCCCCACAGAGATTCCGAGCGAAATATAACAATTTACACATACTGCCCCCTCTTAAGGCAGTACTAAGGAGCTGTTATATATTCTGTTTAGATATTGCACGTCAGCAAAGGCGACCAGAGAGACAGAAACGGACAAACAGACCAGGCGGAAAAAACCCAAGGCCCTGCTCTAAGGATCTCTGTCTGTGCGCAGGGTAATTGTTACACATCCTGCTGTCTGACGGTAGATTACAAGGCCGTAACCCACGTGCGTGCGCACACATACGTGTGTGTGTGCGCGCGCACGCGTGTGTGTGTGGTGGTGGTGTGTGTGTGTGTGTGTGTGTGTGCATGCGTGGTGTGTGTGTGTGTGTGCGTGTGTGACAAGCGTCAATGGGTCTGCTCCAAACGTATTTTTTTCCTCCTCGCCTTCCCCGCTCTCCCCCCCCTCACCTACCCCTGTTCCCTTCATCTCCATGCGCTTCTGCTCTCTCTGTCTCTCTCCCACACATATACATAACCGCACGCACGCACGCACGCGCACGCACACACACACACACACACACACACACACACACACACACACACACATTCCTGTTCTCTCTCTCCTCTGTTTTTGTTTAATCCCACAGACAAACAAAATCCCTGACTTGTAATCAATCGTAATAACAGAAGATTGAAGCGCAGTGCTGTGGGTCGGCTTAAAGAGTAAATGACAAAGTTATTTGCATTGTAAATGATTTTCTAAAGCGAAATAAAGGTCTGTTTATTTCTTGAATGGTTAATGTTTGATTTCTGTATTTGATTACTTACTTGCGGAGATCATGTTTTCAAACTGCCACGAATCCAGCTACTAACCATCCGCCACCCATCCATCCACTCACCTGGTCATTCACCCATGCACTCCCTCACAAAGTCATTCATGAACGGATTCATGCATTCATTCACTAACTCACTCACTCTTTCATTTATTCACTCACTCATTCTCTCCTTTCTCCCTTTCTCGATCGATCACTCATTACTCACTAACTCACAACATATCTGAGCAACAAACTGACCGCAAAGTGACTAATTGACTGACTTACTGACTGACTGATAGACTGACTGACTGACTAACTTACTAACTAACTATTTAACTGACCAACCAACCAACCAACTAACCAACCAACCACCAACCAACCAACTAACCAACCAGCAACCTTGCTAACGACAAGCTGAATGACTGACCGACCGACGAACCAATCGACTGACTGACCAAGCAACTATATAGCTGAGTCACTCATTATCGCTTATTGACTAACCAGTTCACGGACGGATTGTGTGACTGTCTGGCTGACTTGATTGAAAAACTCACACAGTCACTAAACAAAAACAGGGTTAGATAACTACTAAGCCAGCCTACGAACCGTTGAATCAGCTGACTGACAAAG
This sequence comes from Conus betulinus, assembly GCA_016801955.1. NCBI lineage: Eukaryota > Metazoa > Mollusca > Gastropoda > Neogastropoda > Conidae > Conus > Conus betulinus. Next base: position 114,893 of record JADBJO010003986.1, on the reverse strand, counting down.
TCAAGGTAAATAATAGGATGATTACCCTGGTAATATACAAAACTGAGAATATTGACAGCCCATCCCCCTCCTCCTTCAACATCTCTCTCTCTCTCTCTCTCTCTCTCTCTCTCTCTCTCTCTCTCTCTCTCTGTCTCTGTTTTTTTCTCTCTCTCTCTCTCTTTGTCTCTGTTTCTCTCTCTCTCTCTCTCTCTCTCTCTCTCTCTCTGTCTCTGTTTCTCTCTCTCTCTTTCTCTCTCTGTCTCCGTCCCTGTCTCTCTCTGTCTCTGTCTCTCTCTCCTTCTCTCTGTCTTTGTATCTGCCTGTCTGTCTGTCTATCTGTCTGTCTGTCTGTCTGTCTCTCTCTGTCTCTTCGTTTAGTTGTCGAGGCAGCAAGAAATGGAAGTCAACACAACGTAAACCTTGCTTTCGTCTCTATTCTTCCTTTCGCTGATACAAAACGGATCAACATACCACGAAGGACTCAGAATCAAAATGGTACCTTTAAAGAGGTGTTTTGGTCGGCATCGCGTGAAGACAGAATGCTATTTGTTGTCCTGGGCAAGTGAAATAAGCCACTGTCTGAGAGTCAGACAAGGCGGACGTTTGGTCAAGACACGTCAACAATATCTCTGGCGGACGGGTGTTGGAATTTGGATGACGTTACGTTAATTGGATTTCGTTGTCATCGCCTCTCCTCCTCCGCCCCCCCCCCTTCCTCCACACCTTCTCCCTTACTCCTATACCCCTCCTCCCGTCTATGTGGAAGCCTAGAAGTTTCATAAGCTCGTGGTTAAATTTGTTTTCCTGTTTTCCTGGTGAAAGCTTATGATTACAACAATGCTGTCGGACAATCCTCTAGCCTCTCTCCTTTCTCCCGTACTACGACTGCTATTGTCATTGTATCACCACAAGTGGTAGTAATTTTTCTCTTATTATCATTTTCTAATGTTTTTTTTCTTATCATCATTATTATTAATCATTATTGCTATCGGTATTGTCAATTTCATCGTGATTGCTATTTTACCCGCTACGTCTTTTTCCCAGCGGCCTCGGCCTCGTTTTCATTCAACGACCATCTTGCGCCGAATTTGACTAAGATGAGTGATTGCTCGTTCTTTATTTTCGTTGTCCTAAGTGTTGTTAATCTTGCCCAAAGAAGATCTAAGAGGTCGAAACGCGTCGTGTTAGATATTGTAATCCGTTTTTGTCCATGTTATCTGGCCGAGTGTTTTCAAATACCTCTTAAAATTCAGTCATTATCCGCCAAGATAAATAGAAGGTATAAGTGACTTATGATTAAAGCAGGTACAGTGACTGCTTTCTTAAAGGATAATAATTATTCTCCTTGAGGAAGTAGACAAACACGGTTGCTAAAGTCTTAGGATGATAATTATTGTAACTGTTTCCCCATTTTAACCAGATCAATCATTTTCTTTCATAACAAAGCCATTGGTTATATGGCAATCAGCATCATCCTTCAAGCAGGAACACAGTGAAGGTATGTGGTGTCTCTGGAAACACAAATGTAATTGATGTTAATTTGCACGATAATAACGGTTTTCCTGCAGAAGCAAGGACAAACAGTTTACGAATGTATTAAGGTTGTGTGTGCCCCCCCCCCCCCCCCCCCCCCCCCCCTCCCCCCCCTTCCCCCCCCCCCCCTTCGACCTCACTCTATCACTCCCATCCCTTCCAGACAATAGGAGGACTATTTTTTGTTCATATACCATTATTATTGCAACCGTTACCAAGACTGTTCAAAAGCATCCCTTCACTGGCCTCTCCACCCCCCCCCCCCCCCCCCCCCCCTCCCTCCTCCCTCCCCCCCCCCTTCTGCTCCACCCACACACCCTCTCACTCCCCCCTTCCAGACAATAGGAGGACTATTTTTGTTCATACCATTTATTCAACCGTAATGTTCTATTTTCACCCTCCTCCCCCCCCCCCCACCCCTCCTCGTCCCCCCATCTCCCCCACTTCCCCACCTTTGTCTGTCTGTTTTTTCCCCCTCCTCCGCCACCTACCCCCCTCTCCCCTCTTTGTCTGTCTGTTTGTCAGTCAGTCAATCTGTCTCTGTCTCTGTCTCTCTCTCTCTCTCTCTCTCTCTCTCTCTCTCTCTCTCTCTCTGTGTGTGTGTGTGTGTGTGTGTGTGTGTGTGTGTGTGTGTGTGTGTGTGTGTGTGTGTGTGTGTGTGTGTGTGTGTGTTTCCCTATCAATCCTGTTTCCTCTCTATCTCCTATCTCCCTAGTCCGGCTTTGTAAAATCCTGCATCCAAGCAAAGTAATTCAAACTAATTAACTCACTATTTCACTAAGTATCTCACAAACCAAGCAACTCACTCGTTCACTCACTCATTCACTCACTCACTCACTCATTCACTCACTCGCTCACTCAACCAACAAGTCACTCAC
>JADBJO010003986.1:80000-95000 GCA_016801955.1 Conus betulinus | reverse complement strand
GCGAAAGAAAATGTCGCATCAGAGGCACTAGGGTGACAGCTGGTAGACTGAGAGAAGTTTAGCTCTGTCTGTTGTTTGTCTGTCTGTCTGTTTGTCAACGTCTCTTAAGTATACCTCTTCATTCCTCAAATAACATGTGCTATGGCGAAACAGGAAGATATCCACTATACATTCGCACTAATATTAGATGCATAAGATATTGGCTAAAACTCCTTCAACTTCCATTGTCAAGATTGAATAGACAGGCATATGAAATGTCCCTAGAACAATGCCAACTCGGTAAATGCAATTGGGCGTACAATATTAAATCTGTATTAGTTCGTATGGTTTTGTGTGGTTTTGGTTTAATCAAGGAGTAGGTAATGTAAATCAGTTTATGTCTGAATTCAAAGATCGAGTATTGTGTTGTTTTAACAAAAACTGGCATTCTCATTTAGAAGAAAATGACAAATACAGATGGTATTTTTCTTTCAAAGATATATTTCAACCTGAAAAATATGTTAATTATTTAACTAACAAATGGCAAAGATCTATATTTGCTCGCTTTAGATTGCGATCCCTTGGGCTGTATGCTAACAAAGGCTGGTTCGAAACCGAACCACATATACAAACTTTATGTCCCATGTGTTTAATTAATACAGAAGATGAAATACATTTCCTATTCGACTGCCAAGCATATAATGACATCAGAACTGACTGCAATTATTCAAGCTACCATGTGCAAATTCACAAAACATACGTCAATTAATATCGTCTGATGATGATGAACATATAATTTGTTCCCTCGCTAACTATTTAGTTCGTGCTTTTAATTTCCGTCAAAAATCTATTACTGGTTGATTGCAAACTTCTTCATGCAATATATATTTTTGGATATGAATCTGAAGGTACTCATGTATGCATTAGATGGTCGTTGTCTTGTTATACTTTGAGATGTTTGTCCTTGTTTTTTCATGAACAAAAAATTATTATTACTTTAGTTAAATCAACAATAATTGACATATTTGATGCCATTTTAGTAGTATAATCATTGTGCTTAATATTTCTATGCCCTCTTTCCCATGTCTGTTGTTCGTTTTTGATTTGTACCCCCTTGACAGAAGGGCATTTGCCATTGTCAATAAAATGTGTCCGTGTCCGTGTGTGTGTGTGTGTGTGTGTGTGTGTGTGTGTGTGTGTGTGTGTGTTCATCTGCTTGTCTTTGTTTTCCTTCACCCTGTTCTTCCTTTCTTGCTATCTTTCTTCTTTCCTTCTTTCCTTCTTTATTTTTTTCTTCTTTTTCTTCGTTCTTCTGCTCTTCCTTACTCGTTTCATTTTCGTGTGTGTGTGTGTGTGTGTGTGTGTGTGTGTGTGTGTGTGCGTGCGTGCGTGCGTGCGTGCGTGCGTGCGTGCGTGCGTGCGTGCGTGCGTGCGTGCGTGCGTGCGTGCGTGCGTGCGTGCGTGCGTGCGTGCGTGCGTGCGTGTGTGTGTGTGTGTGTGTGTGTGTGTGTGTGTGTGTGTGTGTGTATGCTTGTGTGTGCATTACAATAAAAGCATCTCAGGAGAATGAGATTCGGAATCGATGACACGTGAATGGAAACACCCGTCTTTAATACCCTGATCTGCGGAACACGTCTAGAAAGACCCCACTGGGACTCCGGGGGAAACATGCACTGCATGCGAAAGTGAGGAATGCATTCTGCATATCAAACCTACAACATAGTCACTGATGGACTGCCCCTGTAGGAATCTGCATATCACACTAACAGACGATAATACATTTATTGTGTGCTGTGCTGTGCTGTGTGTGTGTGTGTGTGTGTGTGTGTGTGTGTGTGTGTGTGTGTGTGTGTGTGTGTGTGTGTGTGTACGTGTGTGTGTGTGTGTGTGTGTGTGTGTGGATTCTGGCACATCAGGCGTACAGAAAAAAATAGACAAAGTTATACAGAGGTTGGATTTCAATTGTGAGCATATTTCCTCAAAGGAAGGGTGGAGGGGTGGTGGTAGTGGTGGTGGTAAAAAACCTTTAGAAAAGGATCATTGGCCCTCGAAGCGAGTGTCATGTCACTTTTATCTTTTCAGGTTTGATAAGTTACTAAACCCTCCATTTCTTTTGAAACGCTCAGAACCGCTTTAATTTTGATGAGAAATATAGGGGGGCGACATTTGGTTTCGGAGATGCCTTCCATACATCACAAACACACTAAGACACACAGACACACGGGCACAGACACAGATACAGAGACAGACAGACAGACAGACAGACAGACAGACAGACACACACACACACACACACACACACACACACACACACACACACACACACACACACACACACACACACACACACACACACACACACTCGCAAGCTCGCACTACACACATACATTAACTATGGCAAGGGTGGTAGAAGTGTATGTCTATGGAGGATACAGAATGTTATGAGGGTGGAGTGGGAGGGGGGATGGGGAGGGGACAAGTTAAGCAATGAGAGAGAGAGAGAGAGAGAGAGAGAGAGAGAGAGAGAGAGAGAGAGAGAGAGAGAGAGAGAGAAAAGAAAGGTGGGAGAGAGGTGCAGATGTGAAATATATGTAGCTTGTTCATTTTCACTCCGTATAGTATATATCAAAAAACAGACCAATAATCCAGTTTCCCTCGGTGAAAATTCGGGTTAAGCTGAGAAACGTTTCGAGCGAGAGATCTTGTTTATTGCAGTAAGAAACACAAAAACATGGTGATAATGGCCCGTGGTGACACCACCAGAGAGGTGGCTCGTGAAACTCATGCAACTGGCTTCTATTGACAACTGCATCTGTTGATGTATATGTGTACTGTCAGCAGGATCACAGAGAGTGCGCAGACAGTGATCTTAATAACAAACATCTTGGCAATCTTGGTAAACTTTTCATTTTTTAAATCAATGTAAGTTATCACGAGAACTATCAACGAGACTCATCATTATAACTGTTGGAAAACAGATCACAATGTCTGTCTGCCGTCCATCCGTGGTCACTGTCCTCGATAACACAGTCAGTCCAGCAATGCAAGGCGCCTGGCCATTAATTGCTGAAGCGAAAGCTTCCGTCAGAGCTGCGCTTCGGAGTGGAGTGATTCGGCGTGTGGTAGACCCAGTCAACGACCATGAGCAGCCCCTGCCAACGGTCAACACACAGTGCCACTGGACTTTGCCAACCTGGAGACATGGGCGCCCTTGAAGGAGCAGTCCACGACGCCCAGTGGGCAGACTTCGAACGAATCGAGCGGCTGTTTCGTGAGTCTATCCGAACGAAGCATGCAGATGCCGTCAAGTTTGCTCACGGGGATTTTTCGACCGTGGCTTCGTCTCCTAGGCAAAGTTCAGAACGTCCTCCGCTTTCTGGAAGCGCAGCGTGACGTCAACCCTACTATGACGCCAAACGAAGAGGCGTCACAAGCTCCAGATTTAGAACTTCGCGTTCTGAGATTTATCTGGAGAGCTGTTAACAAGTTTCCCATTCAAATCGCCGAACAAATTCAGTATGGATCGGAGAAAGATGAGTTGCGGCAGAAAAAATCGAAAAAGCTCTTCACTACACATTGATCACACCATCTTCCCAAGTCTTAGGAACACTTTTAGACATATGCGTGAAAGACAGGATCAACATAGTGCGCGGAGCGTGGAAAAGCATGAACTAACGCAGCTTTGGTTAGATAATCAGAAACGTGCCATTGAGATCATCAAGAACGACAGCAGATCAGAAGCACGACCCACTTGTCCCATTGAAGTGAACGTTGACGGCGTTTTTTTTTCAGCAGAAGAAGAGTGAAAAGGTATTGGAATATCCCCTCCCCCCTCCGCCTGGCCTGTCCTGTCACATGCTCCTCTTCCTCCTGAAGAAGAGCTGCAGTTGGACCCGTTCACCGAGGACGAAGTGATATCTGTGGTGAAATCGCTGAAGAATAACACAGCGCCTGGATATGATGGAGTTGAATATTCTTTTCTGAAAAAACATCTGCAACGTCTGTCATTACCTTTGACGGCAATATTCAACATTTGCTGGAGAAACAAAAATTCCCCACTGATTGGAAACATGCCACGATCACTTTACTTCCCAAAAAAGAAGGGAATGTGATGCAGCCTGGTGATTGGAGACCTATTTCCTTGTTGACGTCTTTGTACAAGATCTACATGAAGTTAGTGCAAAGGAGGCTTTTACCATGGATTGTTTCGACCGGAAGGCTGTCATCAAAACAGAAGGGGTCTGTCCCAAGAAACGGCCTTCAAGAACACGTATTCTGCTTGAAAGCCGCAATTGAGAACTTCAAGCATGTATCAAGTCAGTTCTACACTACTTTCGTTGACATCAAGGACGCCTATGGGAGCATTTATCACAGAGTGATGTTGGATGCGATGCAGAGCGCCGGCTACCCCCAGCACATCATCGACGTGACGGCGGATATCTACACCAACTCTACATTCCAGGTGCAGACGGGAGACACGTCCACGCCCAGGATTACCAGGCATCGTGGCATTGTGCAAGGCTGCCCATGGTCAGCTGTTGTCTTCATTCAGGCGTTGGACCCGTGGATTCGGTGGATGGAGCAGCCGTTCACACCAGCTTCAATGCCTTCTCCATGTCAGGCATACATGGATGATATATGTGCCAGTGCTCGCTGTGAGGAGAGCTTACAAGAAATGATAAATAAGACGGAAACCTTCCTGCATTACACCGGAATGGAAGTGAAACACAGAAAGTGTGCCACCGTTCATGGCACAACGCACAGGAAACAACTGGGCTTCTACAGATGTGACTGAGAACGTCCACGTGACGCTACAAGGGGAAGATATACCGATGTATGGAAAAGATGAGCCCGTACCAGTATCTTGGATTTCAAACAAATCTGGCTGGAACTTCTGAGAAAGAGCAACTAGCACAGGCGAGCGAGGAATTCGAAAGAACGCTAGAAAAAATTTCGCTTTCACCTTTACCATTGTGCAAGAAAATTGATGCTGTAAACGTCATGGCTTCTTCAAAATTGAGAGCTTTTATTACAGCAATTCAAAATTCACAGAAAAACTTCTGAAGACTCTGGAAGATAAGATAGTTGATTTTGTTCGCATTCATCTCAAGCTAAATTCTTCTACCAATCGAGCGCACATGTTCCTTCCCCGAAAACAAGGCGGCCTTGGTCTGTTGAAACCAAAGTACCATGTACGCCAAACGCATCTCATTCCTGATCTCTGTTCTCAACAGTGATGACCAACATGTCAGAATGGTAGCGCGCAACAGTTTCCATCTCCACATGGAAAGAGAAAAGTGCCTCACGCAGATCCAGACGACAGCAATTTTGGAGGATATGCCACAGACTCCGAAGGAAGTTAAGGAAAGGCAGTAAGGTCAACTGGTCACGGTCTTCCTTCGTTGAGCTCCATGAACTGTGTGTGCGACTGGATCTAAGGCTGGAATTCGATGAAAACAGCGACAGTTTCGGAGTAGTACTCCCAGCTTCTGAGGATGGAGTAGTTCAAATGCGCTACAGTAATTCTAAACAATTGTACAGCGCAATCAAAAGAATGCAAATGGACAAGGATACGCACCATTTTCAGCAGCTGCAACAACAAGGGAGAATCATCCGGGTTGCAATTCGGATGCGGCAATGACCCACTCCATAGGACACCTCACCAACACCAACGTCAATGACCAAATAACCAGGTTCATCAGCAAGGGACGTCTACAGCTGCTGGAGACCAATGCAGTGAACAACATCTACTATCCTGATACTTACCGGAGAGAGTGTGCTTTGTGCGGGTTTCGTTCTGACACAAATTCCCATGCCTTGAATGGATGTCGTCAACTGAGGGGCCTCTACACACAAAGACACGACAGATGCGTTGAGATCATCAGAAAGGAGCTACAGAAATGCATTGCGACGGATTTTGTGGATGTTTTTCAAAATAGGCCTGTCTCTATAAACGGTGTTGAAGATCTGCCAAGGCTGAAACCTGATCTATGCTTCATCGACCATCGAAACTCGGTGGCATTCGTCATCGAGGTTTCAAACCCATTTGACGCATTCATACAAACATGCTATGAGGGCAAATTTCAAAAGTACATGCCTCTTTGCTATGCTCTTAGTGATGCCGGATTTAGCACGAAAGTGGTTGTTCTTGTAATAGGTTCACTAGGCATAGTTCATAAAAAAGAGTGGTTTCAGGACTTTCAATGTTAGGACTGCCATAACAAAAATGTAAACAACTCGCAAAATACTTGAGCATGTCTGTCATGATTGGGTCTAGGTGTGTTGGGGGGGGGGGGGGGGGAGAGAGAGAGAGAGAGAGAGAGAGAGAGAGAATGTGAAAGATAACGTTTATGATGCGCCTGCAATCTGGACTACTGTGCATTGTTGTTGATTTGACAAGTTGATGCATTAAAGGAAAACTGGTAAAACGTTAATAAAAATGTCTGAAAAGAAACATCTTGGCGAAAAGGTGGACTGTGGAGCAAGGGCAAATCAATCAGTCATTGGAGTGGAACCATGGTGCAGATACGTATCAGGCAACAGATTCAGCAGAGGGCTGGTGTCCTCGGTATGTATATGAATGGAATGAACCTCTTTAGAGGAGTTAAACTGAGAGGACAGAAAAAAGAATGACAACAAACAACACACACATACTACTACTGCTGCTATTGCTGCTACGCCAGTTATAACTATTGCTATTGCAGCCATCTCTACTACTGCTACTACCACTACTAAATACCACTACTGTTACAAGAACTACTACTATTGCTGCTGCTGCTGTTGCTGTTGTTGTTGTAGCTGTTGTTGTTGCTGGTCAATTCAATTCAGTTCAGTTCAATTCAATTCAATTCAGTTCGATTTAATTCAATCAACTTTATTGTCCATCGGAAAATTTTTCTCTTTTTTTCTGTGGTTGTTGGTGCTGCTGCTGCTGCAACTGTTTCTCTATTACTGTTGCTGCTACTACGTGCTTATAAACAACAGGTCAATGGCATCCTAACTTGAGATGCTACCCACGGACCTTCGATTCCTTTTGAGACAGAAAAACGTCCATTGACAGCTTACAGTGCGACACAACAACGTCAACATCAACGACGACAACAATAACAAAACAACAACGGCAGCAGGAACGGCAACAACAAAAATAACAACTCCTTCTCCACTACCACAAACCACAATTGCTGCTGCTGCTGCTCGTAATACTTCTGAGAATTGATAGTAAAATAGTAATGATTATAACAAAACAAGAACAACAACTAAGATGATGATGATGATGATGATGATGATGATGATGATGATGATGACGAAGATGATGATGATGATGATGATGATGATGATGATGATGATGATGATGATGATAGACTACTAAAACCATTGCTACTACTGCTGATACATGTAGCCATTTTCAAATGAATGATGATAATGATCGCAGCAGGCGTGGTGCACACTTTGACTCATTGTGAATCCAACTGCGACTAGACTTTGAAAACATCACAACCATAGCGTAGAGAAAGTCTGCAGTCGTGCAAGTGAGTCAACCATTGATAGCATATTGAAGAAAAAAAACACGAAACATAAAGAAAGCGGTGACACAAATAGGACCATTACTACATCCTCGACCTCTGATACCATTATTGCTGCTCTACAGCTTCTGTCTTCTTTTACATCTATTTTTTTGGCTGCTGATGTGACTACTGCTACTGCGCCAGACACTGTGATCTCACTGCTGCCTGTGTCAGTCGTGGTAGGTTAGTGCTTACTGTTCAGACTCTGCCGAGTCGTTGGGTACACTGGCATAAAACACTCCACGGAGGATCGTCCGGGTGACTGGCAGCAGAACTCGGCGAATCTTGCCCGCACGACAGAACAACCTTACGCTGGTAATGGGTGATGGGTTCTGGAATGGACGGCTGAGGACAGAAAGGACAGAAAGTACTGCCATGTCCTTTGAGATGGAGTAGTCCGTACCGGCTGACTCTTGCAGAGTTTGACTGACTCTCACAGGCTTTCATACAGCGCGCAGTTCTGCTTTACGTCCTGGTCTAATGTAACCTTGAAAGTATTCGGTTATGATTCGCTGAGAGAGAGAGAGAGAGAGAGAGAGAGAGAGAGAGAGAGAGAGAGAGAGAGAGAGAGCTCAAACTCAAATAGTTTAATTGCAAAGACCACCAACCTATCTGCAATGAGGTCAAGTACAAAAGTAGAACACACAGGCGCTTGGCACACATACTGAAAATTACGACAGAAAATATTTGCATAACAAAATGTTCTTCCTGAAATTACTCTGACATTTGTGAGTTAACTGATAACTTTTCCTCTCTTCGTTTAGTGCTTTGAAAATGAACATAACTACAGAGCGAGTTACAATTCTATTTTCATTTTATTTTCATTTTACAGTAAAAGAAGCAATGACACTTGATGAACATTTTTAGCATGAGGCAAAATGTATTTATCTCTTACATCTTTAAAGGATGGACAAACAATCAAAAAATGTATTTCATCCTCGATTTGATTAATGAGAGAGAGAGAGAGAGAGAGAGAGAGAGAGAGAGAGAGAGAGAGAGAGAGAGAGAGAGAGAGAGAATAAATTCAACTTCGAACAGAATCTGAAAGCATCGTAGACAGAATATAAAGAAAGTCTGCAGTCGTTCAATAGAGCCACAAAGTAAAGGTATGCAAATCAAAACCCATGAATTATAAACAAAGCAGTCACGCACATAGGACCGCTATTGCACCCTCGGCTTCTGATGCCATTACTATTGCTTTACAGCTTCTGTCTTCCCTGACAACTTCTATTTCTGCTGCTGATGTGACTACAGCTACTGCGCCAGACACTGTGATCTCACTGCTGCCTGTGTCGGTCGTGGTACGTTAGTTCTTACTGTTCAGACTCTGCCGAGTCCTTGGGTACACTGGCATAAAACACTCCACGGAGGAACGTGCGGGTGACTGGCAGCAGAACTCGGCGAATCTTGCCCCGCACGACAGAACAACCTTACGCTGGTAATGGGTGATGGGTTCTGGAATGGACGGCTGAGGACAGAAAGGACAGAAAGTACTGCCATGTCCTTTGAGATGGAGTAGTCCGTACGGGCTGACTCTTGCAGGGTTTGACTGACTCTCACACACTTATGTAGCGTGCAGTTCTGTTTTACATGCTGGTCTGATACAACGTTTATAGTATTCGGCTATGACGCGTTCCTGACTATACTGTGAAGAATTATTCATCATTCTTTGAAATGTTCAATGAGCGAATCTCTTTTTTTTTTTCGTTTTTAATTATCTGGCATGGCTGTTTTTCGACTCTCTGTCTTGCAGTTACGTTATTTTTTTTGGTATGTTTTGTTTTTGTTATTCAGCTCTTATCCCCCCCCCCCCCCTCCCTCTCCCTCTCTCTCTCTCTCTCTCTCTCTGTGTGTGTGTGTGTGTGTGTGTGTGTGTGTGTGTGTGTGTGTGTGTGTGTGTGTGGTCTTTGTGTTTTGTGTTTGTGTGTGTGTGTGTGTTGTGTGTGTGTGTGTGTATGTGTGTGTGTGTGTTTATGTCTTTGTGTGTGTGTTTGTTTGTGTGTGTGTGTGTGTGTGTGTGTGTGTGTGTGTGTGTGTGTGTGTGTATGTGTGTGTGTGTGGTGTGTGTGTGTGTGTGTGTGTGTGTGTGTGTGTGTGTGTGTGTGTTTATGTCTTTGTGTTTGTATTGTGTGTTTTAGGGGAGCCTTTATCCTTCTGCTTACTGTTTTGTTTTCAAACATTTGCACTCTCTACATGGTCTGTGTGTTCTCTTACTGATGAAAATTCGCACACTGGTTTTACAACGTTGGCGTGTGATTCAGCGCGTTTTGTTTTATACGTTTTTTTGCACCATAAGTTAGTGAATTTTGCTGCGGTCAGTTACTAATAGGAGCGTAGTTTTACTTGTCTCTTGCCTGTATTAGGAAGTTGCATTATGAAAAAAAAAGAGCTTAGGCAGTTTGCTATTTCTTGGCTACCATAAATAGCTTGTTTCTTCACGGTAGTGGGCGTTACAACGCTTTCTGTCGTAATGTTGAAAATTCTACAGAAAGGAACCACAAGGGGCCGGAATAGCTTGGCGGTAGAGCGCCGGGCCCGTAATCTTGGTGATCCTGGGCTTGCGGGTTCGAATCTCCGCCGGGCCGTTTCGGTATACAGGGGGGGGATTTCCCTCGGATTTAACATTGGTTCTGACTCCATTTCCCATACAATCCTTCGAATGAGACTATAAACCGAGGTTCCGTGTGTGAATACACGCATAGCATCTTGCACACACGTAAATCCCATCACCAACATTCGGAAGAGAAGGCCAGTCTGGCCGTCGGTATGGGTGACACGTTACACACAGCATGCACCCTGTGTGAGAAATGGAAAGAATGAAGGAAGTAAGGAAATTGAGTGAACGATATTGACTGGACGACACGGGAAAACGACTGAATGAAGCGCCAGCTGGCAGCTCTTCAGTCGGCACTACCAGGTAGGCAGCCCGTTGTGTAAACGAGTGTGGATTGTAAGCGCTCAGAGCTTGGTCTCTAGCCGAGGACAGGCGCTACATAGGTATTAATAATAATGATAATGTGCACCAGTTGCTTAATAAAAAGGAATAGAAATCATTCTGTCTGCCAATGACAGGATGTTCCTACTGATGATCCACGGGAGGCGGGGGGGGGGGGGGGGGGGGGGGGGGGGGGGGGGGGGGGGGGGGTGATGAGCAGTACGTAATCACAATCTTTTTTCTGAGCTGTAGTCACTAAAGATGATATTTAATTCGTCGGAAGGGAGGACGAATTACATTTTAAATAGAATAAAGCTACTGACATTAGATAGGGAAGCACAGATGTGTAATCAGTTATTCCATCAAAAGAAAACAAACAAAACAATCTCTCGCTCTCTCTTCTTTCTCTCTCCTCTCTTTCCTCTCTCTCTCTCTCTCTCTTTCTGATTTATGCTCTCTCTCTCTCTCTCTCTCTCGCTCTCTCTCTCTTTCTCTCTCTTCCTCCGCTCTCTTTCTGATTTAATGCTTCTCTCTCTCTCCTCTCTCTCTCTCTCCTCTCTCTCTCTCTCTCTCTCTCTGTGTCTTATTGTGTGTATAAAACGACGTCACCAAAAAAAAGGCTCCAGAAAACAATATTTATGTAAAACCACTTGATCGTCTGGACACAAAGGTCTGAGCCATAAAGTCGGTTCGGACGGCTCACGCGCTTCGCGATCTGAAGAATTCGGAACGTCTCTCGCGCCTCTCTTCTCTCTCTCTCCTCTCCTCTCCTCTCTCTCTCCTCTCTCTCTCTCTCTCTCTCTCTCTCCTCTCTCTCTCTCTCCTCCATATTCTGCACATATTCGAAGTAGATGCAACATTTTTTCAATGCGCCAGCTGCACAGAGAAAAGCTGTTATTGCAAATATTTCAAGTAGGAGCGAAAAAAAAATATCATATCATTTGCAAAATATATAGCAGAAGCTAGTTGTTTTCGGAGAAAGAATATCACAATCTGTTGAGTTAGAATTTTGTGGCGAGAGTAGAATCCACATTCTACACTTATTCTGTATTTTTTTTGTTGGCTTGATGGTCAAAGACATGGATTGGTGCGGTGCGCGGACTTGTGGTGTGTGTGTGTGTGTGTGTGTGTGTGTGTGTGGTGTGTTGTGTGTGTGTGTGTGTGTGTGTGTGTGTGTGCGTGCGAATGTGCGTGCGTGCGTGCGTGCGCAGTGTGTTCGAATGTCTGTGCGAGTATGTTGGGGAGGAGAGGACGTGTCCATTGTAAATTTGAAACGTTTGTTGAATTGTATGAGTTCTTTTTTCTTTACTTTTCATGTCCTTATTGCTGTCTCTTAACCCCTTGCCAACAGGGCTTATTTGCTAATGGTAAATAAAAAATTGTGTCAGTGTCAGTCAGTCAGTCTCTCTCTCTCTCTCTCTCTCTCTCTCTCTCTCTCTGTCTCTGTCTCTCTCTCTCTCTCTGAATGTTAAAATAACTTCCGCAACAGATAGTGACCGACTGTAGCCTGACGTAGAAGGAACTCCCTCTTAATGTCTGAATGTCAATTGCAACGTCACAAGGGAAAACGTCATACCAAAGGGTTTAAGATGAAGTCGGTAGATTGAGTGCTTAGCTTTGTCTTTCTCTCTCTCTCTCTCTCTCTCTCTCTCTCTCTCTCTCTCTCTGTGTCGGTCTTTGAATTTTCTTTCTGACTCTTTTTCTTTCTGTTTTTTGCCTTCTTTTTCTTTCTTTCTTTCTTTCTTTCTTTCACATTTCGTTCTGTCCCCTCCTGTTTGTCTGTTTCTTTCTCTCTTCTTTCTTTCGCGCTTTTCTTCCTTTGTTTTTTCCTTCCTTCTTTCTACTCGTTTCTTTTTGGTTTTTTTTTAGAACCCTTTCTTCTAGGCTACAATGGAAAGCTCATCAGGACTATGAGATCCAGAAGCGATGCAGCGAGACTACAACCATTGTCTCATTATCTCTGATCTGCTGAACACGTCTATAAATATCAATCAAAGGCTCTAGGAGGAACATGCACAACATACGAAACTGATGAATGCATTCTGCATACCAGATCTTGAACATGAAGACTTAATGGACTGTCCCTTAGCTATTCTTAAAATCATACCAACACAAGATATATCTCTATTCTGTGGGGCATGGGTGGGGGGAAGTGGGACATCAGGCGTATATAAAAAAAAAAAAGATATAATCTTATAGAGTTTGGATTTCAGTTGTGGATATATTAATTCAATAGGAAAGGGAGGAGGAGGAAGGTGAGGGGCTTTAAAAAGGGAACACCTGCTATAAACTGAGAGTCGTGTCACTTTTATCCTGTCACTTTTTTGGTAATTTTGTGAAGTACATTCTATTTTCTCTGTAACGCTCTAAACTGCTTCCAGTTTTGATAAGGAATACAGGCGCAACATTTGTTGTAAGATGACAACTTCTGCATATACACACACACGCACACGAACACACACACACACACACACACACACACACACACACACACACACACACACACACACACACACACACGCGCGCGCGCCCGCGCGCACACACGCACGCACGCACGCACGCACGCACGCGCGCACGCACGCACGCATACATAAACAACACACACGCGTCGCGCTTATTTCACAAGTCAAGAGTGATAAAATCGACAGAGTTAAAAAAAAAATCATTGTTGTTGGTGTGATTTTTCTTCTGTAATTTGTGGAAATGTACCTTTCTACAATGATGAAACAGGGGTCACTTCAAAATGTATATCTACTAAAGGACCGATCGAAAAAAGAAACCATTAAAATTACCTTTCCATCGTATAATACGCAAAGATCGTGCATATGTTCCCATCATTACCATCAATGTCATATGAGCATACACACTGATAAAAGTGACATCGATACTATGTGGATCAATTCTGCGATGGCATTCACATTTAAGAATAAAGCTATAACCCAGCTATAACCCCCCCCCCCCCCCCCCACACCCCCCACACACACACACACACACACACTCCCCATCCCACCTGCTGCCCCACGAGAACAAAAAGAGCAGAACATACCACCGAGTGGAAGAATAATTCTACAGTCCATTTTCAAATGCCTGATACGGAAACATTAATAGCACCTACAAAATAACAATATCAACAATTTCAAACCTTCGTTATAAAGGTAGATTGTGAATCCCCCACTCCCACCCGACGTCTATCTCACTCCATCTCTCTCTCTCTCTCTCTCTCTCTCACACTCTCTCCACACACACACACACACACACACACACACAGTGTGTGTGTGTGTGTGTGTGTGTGTGTGTGTGTGTGTGTGTGTGTGTGTGTGTGTGTGTGTGTGGTGTGTGTGTGTGTGTGCGCGTGCGTGCGTGCGTGAGTGCGTGCGTGCGTGCGTGCGTGAGTGCGTGCGTGCGTGCGTGCACGCATGCGTGCGTGCGTGCGTGCGTGTGCGTAATAATTTATTTATTACAAATGTGCATATTCGGCATGAAAAATGCAAACATCAAACATTTCACTGACAGCATAGGCGAATCATTAAAAGTCTGCACACCGAAAGCAGAACCGTATACCACGCCTGTACATATTCCGCATTAAAATGTAAACGTCACCCCCGTCCACTGGCAATGTAAGGAGGACCTTCCAAGCCTGTCCCGAGAATAGAATCATCTGTTACGTCGTCTTAGAGAGTCGACGTAAGTCTACTGGCATGACGTCATCAATTAAGCTCAGAAGGCTTCATGGTCCCTTTCTTAGACTAAGATGGATATACACCCCACTACAATCTCCTGCTACTCAGAATGCCACGGGCGAAGAACCCAAATTCACAACCTTCCCAAGCAGGGACACAAATAGAATTCAAAGGAAAGAAAGAAAGAAAATGTGTTAAAGAAAGAAGAAGAGAGACGGCAAAAAGTAGAGAGGAATCAATCAGAATGGAAATGTTTCTAGCAAGAAAATATGTTCAAGAAAAGAAAAAAGAGAGAGGGGGTCAAAAAGTAGAGAGGAATTAATCAGAACAGAAAATTTTGCCAGCAAGAAAATATGCTATAAGAAAGAAAAGAGAGAGAGGATAAAAAGCACAAAAAGCATCAATCAGAATAGAAATTTTTGCCAGCAAGAAAATATGTTAAAACAAAGAAAAGAGAGAGAGGGAAAAAAAAAAGTAGAGAGAAGTCAGTCAGAATGGAAATTTTTGCCAATGCTTGGCGCAACGTCCTACTGTGTGGCTGGCTGTTTTATCCCGTTCATGATATTTGAATATTTCCATGTATATCACATGCGTAAGACAAAAAACATCTAGAATTGCACTCCACGGCAATCTGCTTTTTCAGCACTTCAGAACTGATGGAAACTTCAGGCTTCATGACGGTCAGGGCCTCAGGGAATCTAGAGAGCGGGCAGAAGCATGCGAAAAGCACACAGATAGGCAGACTGTCTCTTTCTCTCAGTCTGCCATCTCTCTGTTGTTATTGATCCCATTTATGTGCCCCTGCCTCTTTCAACGCTTTTATTTCATGATCTGCACTACT
>JADBJO010003986.1:67500-72500 GCA_016801955.1 Conus betulinus | reverse complement strand
CTTTCCATCTCCATCTCTCTCTATCACCCCCCCCCCCCCCACACACACACACACCCCCCTTTCTATGTGTGTGTATATATATATATATATATATATATATATCATATATATATATATATGTGTGTGTGTGTGTGTGTATGTATGTATGTATGCATGTATGTACACACACACACACACACACACACACACACACACACACCACACACACACACACACACACACACACACACAGGCATATGTGCCTATACATAGGCATAGTGAAGGGTTTTCATATTTATGATATACATTTTCCCATTTACTTCATCTTCAACTTTTTTTCCTCTCAATTTCAAATCTTTGCCAAGTCATTACTATAATGATGGAAGAATGGTTAACCTGCACTTGTTTTCCCCCACTACTTAATTGTTCAGCATTATATTGTTTGGTCAATCAGTGGGTGATTGCATCTCTTAGGAGATCCAAGGAAAGGCTGTTCTGCACAATTCTTAGCCGCTGACAATGCTTGGGTTATTGAACAGCAAAGCTGACCACTCAGACTGTTCCATATTTTTTTTTTGTTGTTATCTCCCTTGCATCCTTAAATGGATCCTCAAGCAAAGGCTCAAAGATTGTCCCTTACAATTTATACTGTTTGCGTAATGTCTATAGTTTTCAACAACTTTTTTCTTCTCCACACTTTCGTTTTGTTTAATTCTACTACCTTTCGCTGGCTGCTTTGGGGGTGCTGTTGGATTCTTTTTCGAACTCTTGGCGGTCGGAACACCACAGACTTATGGATTGTGGTGTGTCTCTATCTGACGCCAAGAACATAAAGACACATTCAGCCGTGTCTCCCTGACGAGTCCGATCCAGCGGACGAAAGGCCTGGAAGCAGGCGATACATATACTTAAGGCCTGGGAGCAGGCGATACATATAGTTAAGGCCTGGGAGCAGGCGTTACGTATAGTTAAGGCCTCGGAGCAGGCGATACATATAGCTCTGCCTTCGGGAGGGATTGCGATAGTTTTCTCACGCAGCTAGTGAAAGGGTTTTCATATTTATGATATACATTTTCCCATTTACTGCGACTTCTTTTTTCCTCTGTTTCAAATCTTTCCCAAGTCATTACTATAAAACATGGAAGAAATGTTAACTTGCATTTGTTTTCCCTCACTACTTAAAATATATCCGCGCGCGCACACACATAACGTGCATGTGCACACACCCAACACAGAGTTTGCTCTGAAAGCAGGAAATGCCTTATCTCTGTAAGCATGTCTCCCGGGACACATGCCATGAAAACACATCATCGCCATATTCTTTTCAACTTCAGTCAGTGACGATCGTCTGATCAGAATGCAGTGACAGCTGGAGCTGACACGTCTCTCCCTTACCCCAACATCCAATGAATCCACTAATTGGGCCCCTGTGGGGGTGGGGCAGGTGATGGGGGTGGGAGGCCGACGTGAAAATGTGTGTGGGTAGAGGGAAGAAGGGGGGGGGGGGGGACAGCAAACAAAGTTCACACAAGTGATCAACAGTTTTCTTTTTGTTTTTCTTCTATCCTTGATCCATTTCCAGTGGTCATGTTGTTTTCTTCCCAAAGGACAGTAAATCGCTGAACAGATGGAAATGGCAGAAGAGAGATATGTAACCTGTTAGGTTCGGACGGTTCCAGGGTGACAGGTCAACAAAATTCGACAAGCATAGACCAATTTGTTAGGTGTAAATTACTCGGATATCCATGTAGTCTGAGAAAGATTTAAAACACCTACAGAAATGTACAGACAGAGAGAGTGCTTGAACAATCGAGTCTCTTTCGCAACTTCTTCCCGCCCTACTCTTTGATTCCAACAACAAGAACAACATTGCCCGGAGGGCTGGAAGTCGGGAATGTTTTTTTCTTTTATATATTCATATCTTTATCCGTCTGACTATCTATATATTTATCTATCTATTTATCTGTCTGTCTGTCTATCGTTGAGTAAATCCTAACCATACACGACCATCTGACTATGCCTTTTGTAAAACTTCTCATGCCTTCGGAGCCAAATCTTTGTCAGAGGACTGTTATATGTAGCAGAAGTAGAATGCCGAAATGTATGGCGCACAGAACTCAGAGTTCCGCCAGACTCTTAACAGTCCTGTGAAACTTTAAATCATAGGGAGAAAAAGAAGATAGGAGAAAGAGGCCCAGTATCTGTTCCAGCAATCTGAATGTATTGTCAATCTCCATGATCATCGATGCAACCAAGACAGGTTGTTCTTTTTTAAAGAAACAAATCAGGAGAGAACTCTGCTTTCATTATCAACTGATTTACAAGGGGAAGAAAAGAAAAAGAAAGTTTCTTGAGAGATTACAGGAAAACAAAAACAGGAAGATGATAATGCAGGACAACAACACAACAACAACAACAACAAGAAACAGCAAGAGAAGAAGTAAGAAGCATAGCAGAAACAGGAGAAGAAAGAATCTGAATACGCGACGAGAGAAAAATATTGTAAAATATTAGCAATGGATACAGGCGAACAAAAACATCAAAAGACAAAACAAACCATCTCTCTCTCTCTCTCTCTCTCTCTCTCTCTCTCCTCTCTCTCTCTCTCGCCACCCTCGTGTGTGTGTGTGTTGTGTGTGGTGTGTGTGTGTGTGTGTTGTGTGTGTGTGTGTGTGTGTGCGCGTGCGTGCGTGCGTGCGTGCGTGCGTGTGTGTGTGCATGTGTGTGTGTGTGTGTGTGTTGTGTGTGATTCTTTCTGTCATTCTGCCTGTCTGTTTGCCTGCCTGTCTGTCTGCTCTCTCTCTCTGTCTCTGTCTCTGTCTGTCTCTCTCTCTCTCTTCTCTCTCTCTCTCTCTCTCTCTGCAGCTGATACCACCGTCAATCTGTCTTCCTGGCGGACCTGGAACATTGCTATCTAAGCTGTGTTATCCATCAAAAATGTTTTTCTCTCTTCATTGCTCTTCGTGACATGAGGTCAACCTGAATCTTATCATCTCATCTCTCGTGTCATCCCCCCACCCCCCACCCCCAGCCGCCCATTAGAAAATGAACCCATACTGATTCATGATCGCCCATTTGTGTGGGCGTGTCGATTGTTGAAACAACGCAAAGGATGTGATTGTGTGTTGCAACTCTTTATGTCGTTGTGTCATAACTCAAGCAGATTGCGGCGGTTGTGACGTCTTGTGAAACCAATCCTTGCATGGAACATTGCTTGCATTTCTGACGTATCTGGGAAACTACTTCCGCATGATATCACCATTGGAATGAAAATATGGGGAGCGCGGTCTTATTGTAAACAAAACACTGCCTTAGATATGCAAACAAATACAACATCCAGAATAGAAGTATGTTCTCGTGCAGATGCACGCACGCGCGTGCGCGAACACACACACACACACACACACACACACACACACACACACACACACACACACACACACACACACACGCACACACGCACACGCGCGCGTGCGGGCAAACAACCGTATGAATCGATGGAATTACATTTAGCAACTACTGTACAGGGACATAACCATGTGCTCTGAAAATATTTTGAAATTGCTGAAAACCGTGAAAAAAAGATTTAACTGGATACTCGACTGTCAAGACGTGTCAAGTGTGTGTGTGTGTGTGTGTGTGTGCGTGCTTGCGTGCGTGCGTGCGTGCGTGTGTGTGTGCGCGCGTGCACGCGCACGCGCGTGCGCGCGTGTGGTGTGTGTGTGTGTGTGTGTGTGTGTGTGTGCGTGCAGTACGTATCAATGTATGGATTTTCACGAATATATGTACGTGCTCAAGATTGCGAGTATTTGTTGAGGGTTGTGTATGATTATTTGTGGTCGTGTCATTGTTTGGATATTGTGGGCTTGTCCAGGATTGTATGGGTATTCTCGATCAGGATATTTCAGGGCTTATTTGTCTAGAATTGTGCGGCTGTTCCGCGCTGTATACCTGTTCAGGACTGCGTCATTGTTCGAAATTATGCAGTTGTTTAATGTTCTGCATAACTGTTCTGGATTGTAATGGTATAATTGTTCAGGACTGCGTAATTGATTGGTAATGTAATTTTTGATTAGATGTAATTGTCCATGATTACGTATGATTTCCCCGCGTCATCAAACGAGCGGTCTCCTTGTTTCAGATCGGTTGTTGTTTGTTGTTCAAAAATTGTGTTGTTTTTCGTTTTTTTGTGTTGACTACACAAGCTGGGGGGGGATTGCGTGTAATTTTTCAGTATTCTGATTCACTCTTAGAAATTATGGTGCATTTTCCGGAATGGCGTTTGGTAGTTCGGCATTGTGTATTCTTGTTCAGGGTGGTGGTGATTTTCTGTCCAGGTTTGTGTGATTGTTTGGAATTGTAGGTTTATTTGGGATTGTGTGTATGTTCAGCATTGTATGCGTTAGAATTGTGTTCAGGATTGTGCTGATTTCGCTCGGGATAATTTCTTGCTCAGGATTTTGTATGAAACATATCGTGTGATTCATCAGCATTGTTTGGGATAATTCAGAATTTCTCTGTGGTTAGAAATTCTGTGTTGTCGTTTAGGCACTGCCCATAGTATTTTGACCATTTTTCTTAGTATCGCGAAAAGTGTAGGCCATCTTCTTTACATCAAGATCCTTGGTCAGTAGCGTTGGGAGTGAACGGCAACCTCCCCCTCCCTTCCCTCCCCCCCCCCCCCCCCCCCCCCCCCCTCTGCTCTCGTCCTGCTTGCGGCTGTATTTCCTATTTTTGCCTCTCTTCGAACTAGAAGCTGACGATGATTTAAGAAGAGAACATGACTTACTGTAAGGGGTAATCAAAGCATGACTACATCGCATTTTCATGACTATGCACTCATTCCCCAGAGAGATAACACTTCGATGCCAGTTTACGAGATACCAGCTTAAATACAGACCAGCTGCACTGCAAAGATGATACCGAGCTTCTGTTAGCAGCTGTATGCAAACACTCCTGTGAGCAGCTAAACAAACATGCTAGGAAGAAAACAAAGATAATCATGACAGTAGTAACATTAG
>JADBJO010003986.1:50000-52500 GCA_016801955.1 Conus betulinus | reverse complement strand
GTCCTCTAGAAATGCTGCAGGAGAAAGGCAGGGAGGAAGACAGAAAGAAAAAAAAAACGATGGAGTGACAGCAAAGGCCAAGGCCCTGGCACATCACCGACAGAACTGGGGAAAACCTGGTGAAGTGTTTCTCAGTGTGATGCCCAGTGTCTTCCTAATGGTGTTTTTTAGGGAGAAGAAGAAGAAGAAAGAGAAAGAAAGAAGAAGAAGAAGGGGAAGGGAAGGAGAGGAGAGGAGAAGAAAGGAGAAGAAGAAGAAGAGAAGAAGAAAGAAGAAAGAAGAAAGAAGGAGAAAGAAGAAGAAGAGAAGAAAGAAAAGAGAAGAAGAAGGGAAGAAGAAGAAGACGAAGAAAAAAGAAAGAAGAAGAAGAAAGAACGAAAGAAGAAGACGAAGAAAAGAAGAAGCAGAGAAGAAGAAAGAAGAAGAAGAAAGAAGAAGAAGAAAAGAAGAAGAAAGAAGAAGAAGAAGAAGAAGAAGAAGAACAGAAGAAAGAAAAGAAAAGAAGAAGAAAGAAAGAAAGAAAAGAAAGAAAAGACAGCAAAGATGGAATTTCTGGAGAGGACATAACATATGCGTATATTGTGAAACGAATATAAAAGATGACAAATACTGGAATATCCACAACAATAAAGGAATAACAAGAGCAAATTTCTACATGGAATTTCTCCTTAATATTTGGTGTGTTTTTAATGTTTTGCATCGTCTCTTCTTTACATAATACAACTATCATAATTCTGTTGGATTTATCCAGCAAAGCAAGTGTGTGACCAAGTCCCTTACGAAAACGTACCATTTGCTTTCTTCTTTATAGTGATTTAATTTTGTTTGTTTACTGTTGACACGAGTTTTGTAAAATAGTCTGTTTGAAGACTATAAATCTTAAATACATCCCTTGAGTCCTTAGCAAAGATTACAGGTAAATACACCCTGCTCTTGTAGGTATCAAATCGTTCAAGAAATGCCACTGACACCAATATTGCTTCATAAGCAAATTATTTGTTAAGCACTTTGGTATTTCTGACAATAAATTTTCTGCATTTTCTGATGTTCATAAAAAACACATCGCTTAGAATGATAGATGGGTCAGCTTTATTTGCATATCTGGATGAGAATTCATATATTCTGGGACATAACCAGCAAACGATCGTGCAAATTGAATAATTTGTCTAACATTTTACACGTGTTGCACCTAAAAATGTGTCATTTTCACCGATCACACGCAGTTATGCATATAGACAAAAAGGAAAAAAATAAAAAACAAACAAAGAAACCGATACATGGAGAATTTGCATGATAATCGCGTAGCTTCCAATATAGAAGGTACTTTCTCTGAATGACGGCTGGTCATCTAAGTGCGGGCGAATTCATTTGGTCCTGGACGTCCATACGACAATGCATTCAATACATTGGTCTTCGTGAAAACACAGCTGTCCGTTATGATATGCATGTTTTATACTGCCTGCGACATTCTCTCTCACAGTCTGTCTGTCTGTCTGTATGTCTCTGCATCTCTCTCTTTCCACACCTCTCTCTCCTCTCTCTCTCTCTCCTCTTCTCTCTCTCTCTCTATCTTTCTGTGTGTGCACGCCTGCGTCTGTGTACGTGTATGTGTGCATGTAGAGAGAGAGAGAGAGGAGAGGGAGAGAGAGAGAGAGCTGAGAGAGAGAGAGGAGAGAGAGAGAGGAGGAGAGAGACAGAGAGAGAGAGAGAGAGAGAGAGAGAGAGAGAGAGAGAGAGAGAGAGGAGAGAGAGGGAGACAGACAGACAGAGAGGAGAGGGGGAGACAGAGGGACAGACAGACAGAGAGAGAGAGGAGAGACAGAGAGGACGAGAGAGAGGGAGAGAGAGAGAGAGAGAGAGGAGAGAGAGAGAGAGGACGGGAGAGAGAGAGGAGAGAGAGAGATTCAAATAAGTGACGGAAGGAGACGATAAATCAAAAGACGGACAAATCAAGAAACAACGATCTTTGTTTTAACCATTTGCTGGGTTTGTTTTACAGCATGTACGGGGGAAAAGAAATGGCTCTTCCGATGATCCTTCGTCACGTGATTTCATGTATACAATGCAGGGCGTTAACAAGTTTATCTTAAGTATGAACGAAGTGCTTGTGAACGTGATCAATCCGAAATAAAACGTACGCTCTTTACTTCTCTTGCACGAGCGATACAGCCTAGTCTGCTGATCAATAGATTTGTACTAAAATGAAATGCGATCTTCGACATACCGCGTATACTTGCAAGACCACCACATAGCACTATGTAAATTGATTTCAAAATGTAGTTCGTTACAACTCGTAGTCTTAAATGTACTACACTAACACTCGGTGAATCTTGAGAGCATAGGCTCAAAGATTGTCCCTTACATTTATTTCTGTTTGCGTAATGTTTTTAGTTTTCAACTTTTTTCCTCTCCAAACTTCGTTTTGTTTAATTCTATTACCTTTCGCTGGGCTGCTTTGGGGGTGTTGTTGCATTCTTTTTCGAACCCTTGGGCGGTCGGA
>JADBJO010003986.1:7500-27500 GCA_016801955.1 Conus betulinus | reverse complement strand
TATAGAGCAGACACAAATCTTCAATAAAAGAAGTTACTATACTGTACCATTTTAATCGTACGTCTTTTCGGTTAGTCATGTACCAACAGTCTCAAGGACGACCTCTATATTCCTGTCAAGACGTCAATATATCTAAACAGTTGCTACTGGCGCAAAATCTGCTCCACCCCCCTCCACGGTTTGTATATGCGGATAATAAATCTAGAAAAGTATCGCAAGTGCATCATTTGTTGCCTTTTACATAAATCACCAAAGTGTCCGTTTTTTTTTACATTCCACACCGCAGTGGAAGTTTCTTGGAAACAGGATAAGAAAGAGAAGAAAGAAAAGACAGGTTGAAAATATGACCAAAGATTTACATATTAACGATTCATACGCTTGATTCTTTTGCTTAGCTTAGAGTGGTGATGACGCTTATAGATAATTCGATGAGATAATAGCTAGGTTTCTTAAAACTCCAAAGGAAATATGAAATCACTGCATAAATCATGTGTAGGAATATAGAATCCTACTACTACTACTACTACTACTACTACTACTACTACTACTATTACTACTACTACTACTATTACTACCACTACTACTTCTACTGCTGCTGTTGCTGTTGCTGCTGCTGCTGCTGCTGCTGCTCCTCCTCCTCCTACAACTTTTACTACTACTACTACTACCACTACTTACTACTACTACCAGTGGACTAATAACACAAAAAATGTTTAAAACCTCATCCAGGATTCTTTCAAGCTTTGCTTTTTAGTAAAACACTAGTTCTGTCATCGATGATATGATCTTCCCAAGTTTTACTGGTTCAATAAAATTAAGTTGTCTTCTGGTAGCACGAATCAATGACAAACACTGAACATTGTAAAGCATGATCAAGACTCTCTTGCAAGTGGTCTGTTTCCAAATAACTATACGTCAAGCATTCGTCCCAAATAGCCTTAACGTATCCTTCTTTGCAAACTGTACTTTTTTCCTGTTCCCACCTTCGCTGGTACATTGCAGTATGTGATTTATGACTATCACAAATACACTTTGCTATAAACATATATGTACATATCTGGGAGTTTTGCAACGAACTTTTTCTTGAAAATGTTGCTTGACCTTTGTGTAACGATACTGTATCTTAATATTTTTCCATTTGTGAATATGCGTATCATTTCAACTTTAAGTGGAGGTTCTACGAAAAAAAATTTCTCCTTACAATCTCTGTTAAAATCAAGGAAAATTACAACTACAAACTGGGAAATTTTGAATTTACTGTTTGGAAGAAGAAAACAGCAACAAGAACAACACAGATAACCGTAAGTTTGTTATATATCTGGCTACAGACCCCGTATTGTTCCGAAAGCGAGAGAGAGAGAGAGAGAGAGAGAGAGAGAGAGAGAGAGAGAGAGAGAGAGAGAGAGAGAGAGAGAGAGAGAGACAGACAGACAGACAGAATTACGCTAGGGAGAAAAGGCAGTACATAAACCAAACAAAACGGCGATAGAAGGAGTCAAAGACCCAGACGATCGTTGGAAACCCTAGACACCCAAGGGGGCCTTTGTCGTGGAGTGATTTATTATTCACAGGACCTCCTATGGCTTTCTCACAACACGTGGCCAACGTGTTCCTACTGCAATAACGCCATTCCTCACAGCCCTGACTCTGTGAGAAATCGACTTTAGATTGGCCTGCGATTGTGTTAATGATCTGCTGACATGCATGTCTGTTCTGTATTATTCCTTAAGGTTTATTCACTTTATCATTTTTATTCCTGGTTGGTGTTCTATGTTCGTTGTTCTTTCACAAACACTATATATCACTTCCTTTATTCCACATCCCTACCAGAAACCCCCCACCCTCCCTTGTCTCCACCCGAAATCCCCACCCTCCCTCGTCCCCACCCGCAACCCCCACCCTCCCTTGTCCCAACATAGCTACACACCAACCCCCACCCTCCCTTGTCACAACATAGCCACACCCAAGTACATTATGTTTCAGCTTCATCGTCATGAATTAGTTCTCAATGTCAAATCGTGAAGAGCGTGTCTACAAGAGTACGTACTGTCTGCATCCGAGTTACTTTGATAGTGTTCGTCAGAGCTTGCTTTAATCCAACATATTCAGGACACCATCCTCTCAATCTCTGCTAACACACACTAAGTCTACGTTCTGGAGCCGCCGTAAGAGCATAGAAGAGAGGACTATGGAAATAGAGACACTTACGTCTCTAATGATAATCACTTCGGATGAGAATGAGAGCGATGATGTTATAGAATATCATTCTAGTCTAAGACTAGTTGCCAAAGCTGTGCACACTCTGGTCCTTTATCCAGGAATCAAGCAGGCAATTTAAACATCACTGCAAAGGACGCTTCTAAACAGTTGCTGAAACTCAGCAGCTGTGCTCTCAGTATTCATATATGAATCGTTGGCACGCTCAACAAACCTAGAGATTCAAGGTATAAAGAAACGGGATTCGATGAACATTCTGATGGACAATCAGAAAACAAGACAGTTGTATGAAGCCTTTCACCCGAGAGAACCACGAGCTTTCAACTCCAGTTACAATGCTAACAGATACGTGCCAAGGGCATGCTATCTCTCATGGACATCATGTCCAGCTCTGTCCTGCAGAATAGAGTAGAGTTTTGACATGTACCTTACCATTGCTACACGTCCAAGACCATCATGCAAGGTGCGGTGGAGGGAGTACATGCATCTTGCCAGGATTCCCAATGGAAAAGGTAAGCGTATACGTCGCTATGGCTGTCTCTAAAGCAGTCTGCAGGGTACAACCCCAGGAAGACAATGTGAAAATCTGGACTGGTTTCTACATCGGCATTTGGCGGTGCAGAACTCAGAAATTAGAGAGGTGTAGCTCTCTCTCTCTCTCTCTCTCTCTCTCTCTCTCTCTCTCTCTCTCTCTCTCTCTCTCTCTCTCTCTCTCTCTCTAACAACGATGCAAGCTTGTCGTTATACTTGTATAAAGCCCCTTGCAAGTCGTGCTGTCGTCATTATACCAGTAAGTGGTGTTGGCGTCTTTAACTAGATATTCAATCAATACTTCGCATTGTACTGATAAATAGGTATTCATACTGTATGTGATTGTCGTTTGTAACCGTATTGTGACTGAGGCCCAACTGGAATGGACCAGTGGTCTACCGATTAAAGAATTCCTTCATTCCTTCACTTATTCATTCATTCATTCATTCAATTATTCTCTCTCTCAATCTCTTTCTCTCTCTATCTCACTTTCTCTGTCTGTCTGTCTGCCTGTATCTGTTTGTCTGTGAAATATGTAATAGTAGTTGTCATAGCGCCCCAGCGACTAGCTGTCAAATGGTTATCAACACGTCTTTTGGGCTACCCCCTTGGTGAAACCCAGTGGCCATACACTGGCGCCACAGAGAATGTTCTTTACGCCTGCAAGGAATGAGCTGTCTGCGTCCTCTGTATGTGGAGGGAGATAGGAATCATCCGACACAGACAGAGGAAATAATTCAAGAAAGTGAAATGCAAATTGTTGTTCCACGCATTTTGCTCTCTCTCTCTCTCTCTCTCTCTCTCTCTCTCTCTCTCTCTCTCTCTCTCTCTCTCTCTCTCTCTCTCTCTCGCAGAAGTATGGGTTTTTGACTCGTTATTCAGCGGTGGAAAATATACATCTATTTGCATGTAAAAGATACATGGGGGTAGGGAAGAAAATGCCAAACAACTTAGTATACGGAGAACTAGGAAGATATCCGATGAGCATAGATAGTTCAATAAAAGCAATTAGATATTGGTTCAAATTAACGAAGATGACTCCAGACAGGATACCTAGACAAGCAAATGAAAGAGAAAAAAAAAACAGAAATAGACAAACCACAGAACTGGGCACTGGAAATTAAACGCTGCCTGGATATGTATGGCTTCTTTGAAATTTGGGTTGAACGAAGGCGTAGGAAACGAGCAAAGATTTACCATAGCACTAAAACAAAGAATAATAAATTGTTACAAGCAGAACTGGCATAACAAAATAGCGAACAGTGAACGATTTACAACATATAATACGTTTAAAAACTATACACCAAACTGAAGAATACTTTCGTGTAATCACAATCGCGAAGTTCAGAAAAGCATTGACAAGACTACGATTATGAAGAAACGAACTTCATGGCAATAAAAAAAATATACAGATAATCAAGCTATAACAGCATGCCCCTTCTGCCCAATAGTAGAAACAGAAATGCACTTCTTAATGTGGTGTCCAAATTACAGGCAATTACGAACAAAATACATATTCAAACACTTAAGTGATAGGAATGCAATCACACTGGAAAGTCTGCTACAAAACGGTAACACTGAAATCATAAGAGATATTGCAATGTATATCTTCTATGCTTTAAAAATCAGAGAAACCCATATGTAATAGTAATACTGACGATATATGAAGAATAGAAATTCTAATCAGAAAACAATATATGTTACAATCAACGTTTCAATCAAATTGTTTTGTTGTTGTTGTTGTCATGTTGAAATGTATGTTGCGTGCTTCTGTGGACGGACCGAGGGCTCCACAGCAAATGGCTCGGCGTGAAAGCGCGCATCAAGCGTCAAGCCTCAAGCGTCTCTCTCTCTCTCTCTCTCTCTCTCTCTCTCTCATGGAAACGGGCGTATGGTTACTGTGAGAGAGAGAGAGAGAGAGAGAGAGAGAGAGAGAGAGAGAGAGAGAGAGAGAGAGAGAGACAGACAGACAGACAGACTGGCAGGCAGACAGACAGACGGACAGACAGACAGAGAATGTCATGGGTTACGTACAGTCAGAAACCGTCTAACAGTACGGACAACTCCTGCTCTTTTCAAGTGAGCCTAGAGAGTAAGGTCCCTTGCGATTGCAACATGAACTTCAAACATCCAACGTGGCAAGGGAAGCCGTTGGAAGTCGGGATGACGTGATCACTATTTTCGTGCCCACGGCCTACTGTCTGACAGAAAATGGGATTTCTCTCTGAACGTGATAATTGTCAGGAGAGAGAGAGAGAGAGAGAGAGAGAGAGAGAGAGAGAGAGAGAGAGAGAGAGAGGATGGTTTTCACAGAGGGAGATCGTGTTTGATTGATATTTAACACTGCAGAGAGAGAGAGAGAGAGAGAGAGAGAGAGAGAGAGAGAGAGAGAGAGAGAGAGAGAGAGAGAGGTTTTAACAGAAAAACTTAGCCTTCAAAAAAAATATGTTGGTACTGCACATCTTACAGTGTTTTTTTCTTTCACAAACAAGCATTTTGCTGAGGCTATACATTTGCAGGTGGGGTGGGAAAGGGGAGGGGAGCGAGGGGGAGGTTCCTCTCTCGCCTTTGTTGCGATACCACTGGTCAGAAAGCATGCATATCTATTTCTGTCTGTCTATCTGTCTGCCTGTCTATCTCTTCTATCAGTCTGTCTGCCTGTCTGTCTATCCGCCTGTGTGCCCATCTGTCTGTCTGTGCGCCTATCTGTTCGGCTATCTACGGTCTTCCTTCTTACCTATCCATCTAACTCCATTGCTCTGTATTCTCTGTCTGGATATATCTATCCGTCTGTCTGTCTGTCTCTGTCTATATTTTTCTCTCTCTCTAACTCTGTCCCTCTGTCTTTGTCTCTGTCTCTGACTGCCCCCTCCGCCCCCCCCCCCCCCTCTCTCTCTCTCTCTGGTTGCCTATCTTACTCAGATAGAAAGGATGATTGGAGAAGAGAGAGAGAGAGAGAGAGAGAGAGAGAGAGAGAGAGAGAGAGAGAGAGAGAGACTGACACTAACATTCACCTGTTAAGAAAAAAAAATAAATGGTTAAAGACGCAGACAGTATTATACAGCGTTTCACAAAAGGAAAGAAAGGAGACGTAAACTGATTTATCGTTTGAAGACCTCCCACCAAGACATAGGGTCAGATTGATCCTATCGCAATCGCCCTGTGGCTCTATCAACAATTGGATTTGAAACTGGATCCTCATTATTCTGATGCCACGTTGACACACGCACATCTATGCAAATCATTAGTTAGGGTTTGTTTATTGTTTATTTCTTTGTTTTGG
The DNA here is from genome assembly GCA_016801955.1 of Conus betulinus. Taxonomy (NCBI): domain Eukaryota; kingdom Metazoa; phylum Mollusca; class Gastropoda; order Neogastropoda; family Conidae; genus Conus; species Conus betulinus. The sequence goes on along the minus strand of JADBJO010003986.1, from coordinate 21,469 downwards.
TGATCTATTTTGTATTCTGTCTATAAAATTACTCTCACCACGCTTATTGTAGATCCCCCCCCCCCCCCCCCAACCCCATACATAACCACACCCAAGCCCGTTTCTTTATGATGAGTGGCTATAAACATCAAATCGCTATAAGGACACCCATCAGAGAAGACACTGCCTGCATCGGGTCACAGTGGAGATGTTCGGTGGTGCTCTTTTTACCCAGCATTGTGTAGACTTGTCAGAGGCCTTCAACACCGTTGACCACTCCATATTCTTGACCAGACTTGAGACATCTTTTGGTATTTGAGACACTGCACTGGCTTGCATTATTCCTGACGGACCATACGAAGGAAATATGCAAAGATAGTAGTTTTCTGACACTCCTCTCTTGAGCTATGGCGTTCAGCAGGGGTCAATCCTGGGTCCTGTTCTCTTTGTTCTGTATGCGGTTCCTGGGTCTGATGTCATCAGTCGCCATGTGATGCTGACCGAGAGAGCTTTGCTGATGACGCTCAGATTTATCAGTCGGCCTCGGTACCTTAAACTGATGCACAAACGTTTAAGACACAGGAGTACATTGCTGGCTCAAAGGACTGGATGGCTCTAATCACCCCTGCTGTAACTCAGTAATGGTGAAACAGGGCTTACGTTTGCTTGCCCCAGAAAAAAAAAAAAAAAAAAACACCTTTCATATCCTCTCCCTGATTAGATCTGACTAATATTATATCTGTTTTTTTTTTTTTGTCTTCGGTCATGGTGTGTAACTTTGATTAGTTCTATTCGAAACTATCTGTGTACTGATGTGAGCGAAACATTTGTCGGTGTTTTTCTCAACTCAAAGACGGATAACGGCTTTTTCTTCTGTCTGGCAGCCTTCCAAGGTATGTTCTTGGTGGACTTGAATTAATCCAGAGTAACACGTGAAAATCATTTGCACAAAGAGAGAGAGAGAGAGAGAGAGAGAGAGAGAGAGAGAGAGAGACAGACAGACAGACAGACAGACAGACAGACAGACAGACAGACAGACAGAGACAGAGAGCGATAGAGAGAGAGAGAGCTGTGTGGTGGTGGTGGTGATGTGTGCGTGCGCGCGCGCGTGTGTGTGTGTGGTGTGCGTACGTGCGTACACACGTGCGTGCGTGCGTGCGTTCGCGCGTGCATGTGTGTGTGTGTGTGTGTGTGTGTGTGTGTGTGTGTGTGTGTGTGTGTGTGTGTGTGTGTGTGCCTGCGCACGAGCGTGTGCTTGCCTGCATGTTGGTGGAAGTGATTTCAACTTAAATTATGGCGTAAACGTGAAATTACACAACAACATGACGTAAAATAAAAGAAAAAAAATGGTGAGGCCCAAGACTCCGGACTGGAAGTGATTAGCACCGGGTGTGGAGGTACACCTCGTGCCCCAGCCGCTGTCTCCGTCAAGACGACGTGGAGAGGCTGACCGCCAGGTCACTAGTCCGACGTGATCTGTGTGGGTGTACCCTGTGGGACCTCGAACTGTTCTCGTGATCTCCTCTGTGGGTGTACCCTGTGGAACTTGGAACTATCCTTGTGATCTTCTGTGTGGTGTACCCTGTGGGACTTGGAACTGTAGGGTTACTCGTGAGCGGCTCTGCTTGCCGTGTGAAGATTGTGACTTGGGCTAGTCGCAGCCAGCCGTGTGGACTGTGTCTGTTGGAACACTACTGACGGTGCCGGTGAGAAACATTCAATGTGTCAGTTTTGAGAGCGACGGTTGAAGCTCCTTGTGTTTGTTGAATGCTCTTGTTGGTGGTGGCGTGTATTGATCTTGTGCCGGTTTATATTGATATGTGTTTATGTTTTGATGGCTCAGAAAGAAACTTAACTTGTGTGTTACCTGGCTGTCCATGTTCGTGTGGTGTGGGTGTGTGTAGGGAATCATCTTCACACGCAGCCAAACTTTTGGAAGTGAGAGTCAGACAGTCGTACACACAGCTCCACACCATCCGTAACAGGCGAGTGTGTGTGTGTGTGTGTGTGTGTGTGTGTGTGTGTGTGTGTGTGTGTGTGTGTGTGTGTGTGTGTGTGTGTGTGTGTGTGTGTGTGTTGCATGCTTGGCATTGTTTAGTCATTATGAAATCTGGTCAACACTGTCAGCAAAAAGTTACTGCAAGCTCTTCAATGGCCACTTTCTTTATATCCAGCTTAGGTTGAATATGTGTTCACTGGTCATACCACAGAGGACATGTAACGTATACTGAAAGGACGCGGACACTCTCCACACAAGTGTCTACATGCCATGTACACATTTTCTTTAAAATATAAAGACATTGGATTTCATGAAAAGCCATCATTTTTTATTAGGGGAGAGAGGGAGAGAGAGAGAGAGAGAGAGAGAGAGAGAGAGAGAGAGAGAGAGAGAGAGAGAGAGTCGTGTGTTTTAAACAGGTACACACGCGACAGAATTAAAGGCTAAATAATAATAATATCTGTCCACACACACACACACACACACACACACACACACACACACACACACACACACACACCCCCCTACTACCTAGAGAGAGAGAGAGAGAGAGAGAGAGAGAGAAGAGAGAGAGAGAGAGAGAGAGAGAGAGAGAGAGAGAGAGAGAGAGACAGACAGACAGACAGACAGACAGACGGAGAGTCACGGAGAGAGATTCTTCTGAACAACAAAATTACATTCGATGAAAAGTAAACAGAACATTTTTTTTTTTGCATGGAAGCGAAAGCTCTCATTGTAGTACTTCTGAAGGCACACGACACGTCTTTGTCACAACCATGCGTTTTGTTATGCTGAACCCTGAGGGGGATGCCTTCGCCAGTGATTTATCAGCTGTGATCTAGTGGGAGTCTGAGGGCCACGCTATACTCCAGTAGTTCATTGGTCTATGATTCAGCTGGCTCGGTAAAATAATGAAGTATGAATTTAGAAGACGTGGTGATTCTGGAAGGACGGGTCGACGATGAAGATCAATAGTAGGTAATGTATTCACCGATTGTTTTGAGTAGTAAGGAAAGCTGAAAACTGTTGTATGTACTTCTTTCGCCTCCCTTCCTCCTAAACTCCCCTCCCCTCTCTCTCTCTCTCTCTCTCTGTCTCACCTCTCTCACTCTCTGTGTTATACACACACACGCGCGCGCGCGTGTCACACACACACACACACACACACACACACACACACACACACACACACACACACACACACACACACACACACACACACACACACACACACACACACACACACACACACACATCACTGTGTGTGTGCACATCTCCGTCTCCTTTTCTCTGAGTCTCACATCTGTAGCTCTCTTACCTCACTCTTTCTCAGTCTTTCGACCCCCCTCCCCCTTTCTCTCTCTCTCTCTCTCTCTCTCTCTCTCTCTCTGTTTTTAGTCACACACACACACACACACACACACACACACACACACACACACACACCACACCACACCACACCACACCACACCACACATGAACACTCACACGTGTGCGCGCACTAGAGTTAGTGACAAGGGTCTCCCTTAATAATAGGACACTCAAAACAATTGAACCTCCCGGAGACTATTAAACATAGCGACAACTTTCATTCGTCTCTTATCATTACAGAATCCGCCCTCATCTGTCCTCTCCATTCCTCCCAGTCAGGGTATGCAAGAACACAGAGGCAGTTCTGGATGCTGGATATAGCTGCCATGAGAACTTTCACATTCAAGATGAATGCTTTCATTATGTGGATCCTTCAGTCTTACACCGTTTTGTTATTGCCGTTAGTATTGTTGTCATAGCGATGCTTACTGTGGTAACAAAATCAATAATTGTTACCTTTCTTCTGACTTATCGCTTCAAGTCTTCGACTCTTTTGCTGGCTGTAAATGCCAGAAATGTTGATAAAGGTATACATATGTAAAGATATTATGCTTTAACAGGTGTCGCATCAAAAGAAGTGGTATCCATGTAAATACCATACTCCTCAGGTTAAGACAATCACTATGAAAATCATGGCTTTAAACCGTTTGAATGTTTGAAGCTGGTGATTTGCAACAGCTTCTCCTTCCAGTGTCTGTGGAAGTTTCCTCCAGAACAGAAATGTCACAATGAAGACTGTAATGTTCCAGCCACAGCAGGCACGTAATCTTAACAGACAGCATTTTATTATGGTACTTGCTAATGTCTTCGGTATTGTACTGTCGACAAGTCCTCAATAGTCTGGGTCTTTTGACTGCCTCTTTTGACCATTTCGAGCGATGCGATTTCCGGAACATCCTATTGCAAACTAGCACACCGAAGAGACTTACCCCAGATTGTCAGGAGGTCACCCACCAGGGAAAAAAAAAAGAAAAAACCAGAACGCAGGTAAGTGTCACAAGTCGTGTTTAAAAGTACCTGCTACAATTGTCTACGAACAGAACGTTGATTCTTCAACTCCTTGCAAACAACGTCAGTACCGGCTGTAACAGTGTCTAATGTTAGCTAAAAACAGGAACCCCTTTACACCCCCCCCCCCAAAAAAAAAAAAAAAAAAAAAAAAAAAAAAAAAAATCTAAGACTAGTGTAGTATCTCCTCGAGTGAATTGCTCAATGAACGACCTGACAAACTGATACATCACTATCAAAATCTGACCCCGGAGCAGTGACGGAATAAGCCTGGACGTGGATGGTGGCGTCTGACAGAGCGGCGTGCGCGCGCGTCATGCCAATCAGAAGTGAGGACAGATGGAATGATGGGGACTGGAGCAGTTATCCTCGCTGGCATCTGTCAGAGCTGCCTTCATTGACCATCGTGACAAGAGGTCTCAGCGACTCTGTCTCCTCACCTTCCATGACTTCAGCACTGTCCCATGGAGGGAGTGGACTATCACTGATGTATATCTGTTGGTGTCCTAGAGACTGACATGCCTTCCATCTCTTTCATCTGAAGGTCGTCGTCAATGATTTGATAAATGGGCACAGTATGCCTCGCAGAGGTCAATTTATAGATCACCATTAGTCGATCAAGAGTGAATGTCCACATAATATTGATCCAGTTGCATCTGTTGATCGCTTTATTGATTCTTCACTACGGAGCGTGTACTCCTTTATAGTTTTTTGTTAGCTTCTAAAATAGACAGCAGTTTTGCTGTTTTTTTTTTTTAGACTGAAAATGAAAACCCTTTTAGAAACAGATCTCTTGCAGAATATTTGTCTTATTTCCTCCAACAGCCTGGACACTTTCCACGTGGTGAAAATCTATGAACTTTTTGGAAAAGTAGCCCTTCGTATTGCAGTCCCATTCTCTTCTGTTAATGACCATGTAGACATTCTGTCAATGTAAAAAGGAGCTCTGACATCTGGCCATACGTTTATGCATGCAGTGCGAAGATTCATCATCCTCATCAAGGGACAACCTAATAGAATGGCAGCCCTACACCTTCTGAACTTGCCTAAAACACTGTTTTCGTTCCCAGTTAGTACATTAATTGCACACACCTAAATCGGGCATTATTGTATCTTTTCATCATCCTCATTCTAACTATCATTACAACGAAAATTCTTAAGTCTGTGGTTCTTTGGTAGGTCGTGTCCTGCTTTTCATCATCTTCTTCATTCTACCATTGGGACAACAGTCTTAAAAGTCTGTGATCCTGGGATAGGCGGTACCTCTGAACACCACCAAAGTGACGGTGCAGTAGTGTGGTGTCTCCTCCAGTAGACTGAGATGACGGCTCAATATCTATGGCTCCCTATGGACTGCCGTGGCTGGGATTGCAACAGACAAACTTGGGTGATGTTGTGCATTTGTGATCCAGAATGAACAGCTCTGAAGCGCAGGGGCTCGGAATACAGACCAAATCAACAATAAACTAAAAGGGCATTAGACCTCCTACAGGCGAAACGGTTCCGGATCTGCCTTCCAGTTCGGTTCATGAGCGAAATAAATGATTTCCAACCAGGGAAATCATAGTTGAAACGTAACGGAAGGATTTCCTGGGAGTTAGTTCACATGGGCATTTTTCAATAGTCATGCAAAATCCAAGATATCAACGTTTGTACCACTGGCATGTTTTTAATATTCAAGAAAATTGAGTTAGGTCATTAACAGTTATCATTTCATTAAAGTAACTTCACCTTTTTATGTTCAGATGAAATCTTGTGATATGTTTATCAATATGTAAAAGAAACTGGGTCTCTCATTTGCTCTGATTCCTTGATCAGATTAACACTAAATTGATTTATCGATGGGCTATATTCCATATTTCCACCACATTTTGTCACAGTGTATTCTGTGTCTTTTTTTTTTTTTTCAAATCCATCCTGGTGTTAAACGGTCCTACCTCATTATGAATGATTCTGGCATGTAATGAACGATCCTGGATCATGCAGAAGGGTTCTTCATCATAAGAGACGATCCAGGATTATGATCAACGATCCTGAATCATGATGGACGATCCTCGATCATGATGGATAATTCTGGATCCTCCATTTGATCCGAAACACAATCCAGCGTTAGAATTAACCGAGTTCTTCTCTAACACCACATTCCATGTTTTGAAGGTTAGAGTCTGTAGTTCCACAGCCACGCTGGCACACAAACAAAATAAATGAATATATCTTCTGAGGAATGTAAAACACATTCCCTGGTAGAGATGAAGAATAGCCAGCTTTACCTATAATGCCACAAGGAGTCTGGCCTCAGACAGGCTGATCAATAGTATACGGATTGAAGGGGGTCGGTGAGTTTGATTTTCCCCCCCCCCCCCAGGGAGAGCTAGAACCATGAATCCTGAGATTTAAAGGTCGATGTTTTTACCTTTCGCTGACGGTGTCTACGTGTGAGAGCCACAGATAAATGAGGTAACATAACTCACAGGTGTCTAAGGACATTGGGATTTTTTTGCCCCAGGCTCTATTAAATAGGTCCAACGTGTTATTAAAGCATATTTGAGGAACTGACACTTTGATTGCCTGTCCTATTTTTTAGTGTGTTTAATCAACATACAATGTACAATTGTTTAGCGTGGTTTGCTTTTCCCTCTAATAGCAAAAACTTCCCTCCTCAGCCCCATCCCCCCATCGCACACACACACACACACACCACACACCCACCACCACACACACACACACACACACACACAGCCCACAAAATATAACATTCTTTCATTATAGAATATAAATACCATGGAACAGCAACCAGTTATGCTTTATTGTATGGTCATGAATTAACATTATCGCTGCAATCCAGTTACACACTGTAAAGACCACGCATTCCTAAACAATGGCAAATAGACCAAAAGTGTCACGGCATGTTTTTTTCTATGGAAAGGAATACCAGAACATTTTTGCCCGACGCGTCATTCGTTTTCTTTGCAATTTAAACAAACTGAAGCCATAGATCTGGTTGCAAAGTAAGACGACTGCAGACGGAAATCTAAGCAAATCTTAAACGAATGTTAGCGAACCGCCAAGAGAAACGTAGGCAAACAAGTCACAAGACAAAACACTGAATTATCTCCCTTCTAACAGCCTCGTTTTCATTCAACGCCTACCTTGCGCTGAAGAGATCAAAGCTAAGTGACAAAACTCGTTCATTTTCAATGTGTCTTATTAGTTTGTGTCTTGCCTGAAGAAGACCTAAGATGTCGAAACGCGTCGTGTTTTGTCTTGTGCTTCGTTTGTCCATGTTTCTCTTGGCGGTTCGCTAACATGTATTTATGATTTGTTTAGACTGAAGCCAATTTTGCACAGACTGTGCTGAAGTAAGGGTTTCTCATGAAGAGTAGACAGGATGAAGAAAGGCAAAGACAAGGGGATACATGATCGAACATTCAAAGGCTCAAAGATGAAAACGTTTAACTAATGTCTTTTTTTTATGTAAATGTACACACTGAATCACGGCTTCAACGCACACACTGAATCAGCTTCACGCGACTGTTGAAAAGAAAGCGCTAATTACTAAATCATCAAACTGAGAAAATAAAAGCTTTTCATTAGTAAAACTATAGTACTGATTACAGTAATACCACCTGCCTAGCTTTTACGAAATTACTGAAGGAAAATCGTAGCTACTTGTCCAGTATGCAATAAATTTGAAGAATTAAAACCCGATGGGCTTCATTATTGGAGTAAGCCTCCTTAAAATTTTGATATACTTTGGAAACTGAAACCCACAGTGAAATTGGTCCCATATGTTCCGATGTTGCATTGTTACATCGTATATAATACGACAAAATATACATACTGTTACATCGTTTACAATACGACAAAATATACATACTGTTACATCGTATATAATACGACAAAATATACATACTGAATCACTGCTTCAATGCAAAGAACTTGAAAGGAAGCATTAATTATTACACTCATCAAATTGAGAATGAAAAGGAAACTATGGCACTGGTTGCAGTTATTGAACCTGCCGAACTTCTACAAATTTACTGAAATTAATTCGTAGCCGCTCGTCCAGTATGCAATAAATCTGAAGAATTGACCGATAGGTTTCATTAATATTTTCTTGGAATAAGCCTTTTTCAAAGTTTGATATGCTTTAGAAACTGTAAACGGCAGTGAAATTTGTCCCAAATGTTCCCATGTACCATTCTTTACAAATCTTATTTTCACTATCCTCACCTCTCTTTGGCTTGTTTCAATATTTGATTTGTAGTCACAAAACGAAAATTAATCAACTGGCATCTGTATTAAACTGAAGGCTTTAAAAATATTTTCTGAAGAAAAGGTGAATCCGGGCGTTTATAAACCGGACTCCTACTTTCCTATAAACCTGTTGGTTTCTTTTATTTCCTTTTCATGAATATACTAAGCATCTTGCATACTTCCTGTAACTTTTTTTTTTAAAAAAGAGTGCCATTCTGCGTAAACATGTCTTGAATGATGCTTATCCATTAAGACGAAAACTAGGACATACATGAAATAAAGCAGACTATATTGTACGCGGAAATTTATGATTTGTATTGTCAATATATTAATCATGACAGTATTACACTCCTAAAGCTCCATGTCCTGTGATATACTTAGAGAGAGAGAGAGAGAGAGAGAGAGAGAGAGAGAGAGAGAGAGAGAGAGAGAGAGAGAGCAACGTAGATTTCGAGCTGGGAGGCCATGGTTTTCAATTCCCATTACAGCCTTTTGTTATGCAATATTTTTTTTTTCTGCCCTAACCGGCTCCTACCCACAAATAAGTTTGCTACAGGATCAGCTGGGAAGACTGGGGCCACACAGTCAAGTTTCATCCATTAAACTGATACGTCTCTGACAGTGTGGCTCAAATGTCCTGACCGACACTGCAGGCGTCTGTATCTCTCGGGCCAAGTTGATACCAGGGGTGTTATGAAAGTAGGTGTCGAGTACAGCCGTTTCATGCGGTCTTAAAATCGGAATGGAACACCACTGCAGCACCTTCGTCGTACTCGTCCCCATCAGTCAGCATAAAAGAGACCCCAGTTCTGCGACCTTCAGCCGTATATGTGAGTGCCAGACCTACTTTGGCTTTTATTGGCTGCTGTGTCATTACGTTGCCTTAACATTCAAGATTTTCACCATGAATTCTTCTTTGATATGCAACTGCATCATCATACCGTCTTCTTTGCTTTTTGTGTCTTTTCTTTTCTTTTTTTCTTAAAGCGCTTATCGCTTTATTTAGATAAAGGGCAGATAAATGCACATGGTGATGATGGCGTTGATAATGAAGAGGGTGATGTGTGGAGAGAGAGAGAGAGAGAGAGAGAGAGAGAGAGAGAGAGAGAGAGAGAGAGAGAGAGAGAGAGAGAGAGAGAGATTGCACTACACTAGAATAGTAAAAAAAAAAAAAAAGGAGATTTTATTATTATTTGGTTATTGTTGCTTCAACAACAACAACAACACAACAACAACACAACAACAACAACAACGGCAGCAGGAACAACAACAACAGGTGATGAAGAAAACGATAAAAGGAAGACTTATACACCAAAAACTCCACTCAGCCGTTTCGTGTCTGTGATTGCTTAGACATCTGATATCTCCATTATTTCTTTCCTGGTCGGGGTCAGCGTATCCCTCTGGCAGTGTCCCTTACCGCTCTTCACCTAGGCCCCATATGAGACTGCTTCCAGTTCAACCTGTTGATATCTGCACGAAATACCGACATGCTAGCTCATCTCTTTTATATCGTTGTTGAATGTTTGTGCTTTTATCTGCACGAAAAACCGACATGCTAGCTCATCTCTTTTATATCGTTGTTGAATGTTTGTGCTTTTATCTGCACGAAAAACCGACATGCTAGCTCATCTCTTTTATATCGTTGTTGAATGTTTGTGCTTTGATCAACTTATTGCTGAATCGTTTTCGTGTTCTTTAATGAAATTGCTCTGACCCTACTCATTCTTGACCCCTACCTGCAGTCCTCACAGTTTCACCCAGGCTGCGTTCTGCCCCAGTTCCAGTGGAAGCAGTCCATGAGACGTACTTAACAAGAACTCACCATGAGGTAACCTACCAGCTGATACCCTGCCTACTGCTGAGTGCGCTTAGGAGTCAGATTTTGTTTCAATATACACAGATCAAAACAGTCTCACCCCTTCGCTAATAATGCCCACAACTCCTTAGCATGTGGACTCTGCGAAAGCTGGCTTAAAGTCAAGTCAATCAAGAACACTTTATTATCTCCCAAAGAGAAATTAATAAATAAAGACACAACCAACCCACACCAGGGTAAAGAGTGAAGGACCACACAATTTTGACTTCTTCATTTGTCATGATGATCAATAATATTTCGGACGATACCATCGGATACTACTATGCTCGTAGACAACATGTTAGATCTTTAAGTTTCCTTTCAACATATCCCGCAGTCAACTACTGTCAGTGATAACATCTTTGGGGTCAGTGAAACTCAACAGCGTGGTGTAGTGCCAGTCTTGTCTGGTGAGCACTTTGATCATGCTGATACAAACTGTGTCCAGTCAGAGAGAAACACCTTAAGATTAACAGTCCAAGACTTGTTGCGAAATTCCTATGGTCTTGGAAAACTGGACGAAAACCACCACCACACAAAGTCACTACCGTAATGCGGTAACTGGTCACGTTTTCCTTACTAGGCTGCCATCAAATTAGGAAAAAGATATCAGGGACAAAACAGCCGGTTTCAGTTTCAGTTTCATCAAGGAGGCTTCACTGTGTGGGGACTAGTCCATACACGCTACACCACATCCGCCAAGCTTTGAGACCACACTGCGCATGATTTTAAGCTGATGGATAAAAGAATTCACAACTAAGATGAGTAATTGAAGAAGAGGGTCTCGTGGCTACGACTTAGCAGATGCCAGACCTATGCATCAGCCCAACGCGCTGGTCAGAGACCTTGAGTGTCTACCCAACATTAGTTGTGTCTTTTTTGTACTCCCTGTTCTGTAAGAACAGGGAGTACTTTACAATGGGAACGAAGAAATGTTGTCTGTCTGTCTGTCTGTCTGTCCGTGGTCAAAATGTGTTCCACTCGCTCCAGACAAAACTTCTAGGCCGATCTTCCTGAAAAAGTTGTAGGTATGTTCATAATGGATCAAGGATGATGCCCGATGTTTTATTATACTAGAATAGCCGTTACTAACGGCTATAAATGATAATTAAAAAAAAAAATCAAGTCCGATAAGCGAAATAACCATTCCAGCACAGCAATTAAAGGAGTTTGTTTCCCCACTAATTGGAAATTGTCTCCCTCTGTCACTGTACTGGGAGTACGTTTATATGCTTTGTATCTTGTTTTTTTTTCATGTATGTGTGCGTAGTGAATGTACACACACAAAGCAGTCGGCGCAGAACCAAAAACAACCCACCCCTTCCCTTCTCGCCCTCACTCCCCTTCCTTCCACAACCAGCTATCTTCTAGATAAATCAGATCAGGAACTCTTTCACTGACATACCATTTTCTGCCCTTCAAATCGATCGAAATATATCAAATCATGTTGGGCAAGTAGCGGTCAAAAGAAGGTCTAATCAACACGTATGAATGGCGGGGAAAGGAAAACCACCGAAAAGGATTCAATACATGAAGAATATATCGTTGCTGTCAAGAACGCAAAACAAATAAACAAGAGAGAGAGATGGAGACAGAGAGACAGACAGAGAGACAGAGAGAGACACAGACAGAGATTCCAGAGAGAGAGAGAGAGAGAGAGAGAGAGACAGACAGACAGACAGACACAGATACAGAGAGACTCAGAAAGACAGAGAGACAGAGAGACACATAGAGAGAAAATCTTTGTTATGGTATTTTTGGCTTTGGGGCACAATGCGGGAGAGAGACAGAGAAACAGAAAGAGAGAGAAAGAGAAAAAAAAGAGAGAGAGAAAGAGAGATAGAGAGAGAGACAGACGACAGACGGACAGACAGATGGACAGACAGAGGCGGAGTAACAAAGAGAGAGACTCGAAATATAGAGGAGATTTATTAAATCAAAATGAAAATACTTTTTTTTTTGTTCATTCCAAGAATGTCTGTCTATAAGTTTTCTATTATTTTCTCATTCTCTTTTCACCTCCTAAGAAATCCATTACACTTTCAGAAGTGAAACGAACGGCAGTAATAATTACATCCAATTTTCACTGGGGAGAGAGAGAGAGAGAGAGAGAGAGAGAGAGAGAGAGAGAAGAGAGAGAGAGAGAGAGACAGACAGACAGACAGACAGAGAGACAGACAGACAGACAGAGAGAGACAGAGAGACAGACAGACAGAGACAGACAGACAGACAGGCAGACAGATAGACTTGTGGGGACTAAAGAGAGAGAGAAAAGGAGGGAGAGAGAAAGGAAGAAATGAATTGAGACAGATTGAGAGAGAGAGAGAGAGAGAGAGAGAGAGAGAGAGAGAGAGAGAGAGAGAGAGGAGAGAAGACAGACACACACACACACACACACACACACACACACACACACACACACACACACACACACACACACACAGACTGAAAGACAGACAGACAGGCACACACACACACACACACACACACACACACACACACACACACACACACACACACACACACACACACACACACACAGAGGCACGATACAAAAACTAACAGAGAGAGAGATCTTTGAACAAGAACAGCGACAGCCATTCCAGCAACAGCAATTAAAGGAGAGCACAGCCACGTGAAGACTTACACACCAGGGAACGTGGGAAGCAATTTCGTGGACGTGATTAGTCCAGCATCGGCCAATGACCATTATTTCCTGCCTGCCAGGGGTCAGCGTGTTCCTGTCACAGAATTCCGTTAACTCTCAGCCGCCGTAGTTCCTTCCGACCGAGTCTGGTTTCAGGTTGATCTGCCATTGTTTTACTGTTACACTGGCACGCTCATCAGCATCCTGGCATTCTTCTTTCACGTTTTGCTCCCCAAGACCGTGCTTCGTCCCATGTTATTGCGAACCCTCCATGAGTAGTTATTCATATAACGTCGTCGGAGAACATCCCACAGGTTAAGAAGACACTGACTGCTGTTGAATACCTTTGATGCCTGTTTTTAATTCAACATATAGAGAGCAAAACTTTCCAATCTTTTTTTTTCTGACGACAGTAATCGTTCAAGAGTGGAACCTACGTGAGTTAGCGTTACCCACCTCCAGGGTAGAGAGTGAAGGGTCACAAAATCTGATTTGTTTTTTCATTAGTGACGATCGGTGAGGAGCAGGATGATGCCACAGAGTATCAACTGGCCAGAGTCTGTATGCCAGTTATGTGCACTATGCTTCACTTATCATTATATCCTTGTGTCAACTGGCCTGAGGCGACACGCAAAATATGTACTCTATGCTTCACCTGTCAATACATCTTCGTGTCAACTAGCCTGAGACGACACGCCGATCTGTATTTCTATGCTTCACTTATCAAAGTATCCTTGTGTCAGCTACTGCTCTTCCCTTCTCAACATATCCTAGTGTCAACTACTGTGAGTGACATGCCTGTACAGTGAATGATTCTTAATAGTGTGGTGCCAGTGATTATCAACAGTGT
>JADBJO010003985.1:167500-218409 GCA_016801955.1 Conus betulinus | reverse complement strand
GGGGTGGGGGTGCGTGCTTTCCGGTTTTTTTTTTTCTCCCGTTGGCCCCTCGGTTTTTTTCCCTCCCTCACGCCGTTTCTCCCATTTTCCCCTCTTTTTTCTTTTTCTTTCTTTTCTAGCTGTTTTTCCCTTTTTTTTTCCCCCTGTTCCCCTTTTTCGCTCCCTTTTCCCCCCCCCCCCCACCATTTTCCTTTTTCCCTTCCCCACCCCCCCCCCCCCCCGCCCCCCCCCTCTTCGTTTTTCTCCGTGTGTGGTGTTTTCCCGCCTCTGGCTTGGTGGGGTGTTCCTTCTGTTTTTTCCTCTCTTCTCTTTTTTTTTTTCTCTCTTTTTCCCCCCCCTTTTTTTTTTTTTTTCTTCCCTTTTTTTCCCCTCCCCCCCTCTTTTTTCCTTTTTTCCTCTTTTTTCCCCCTTCCCTCTTCTTCCCCCCCCTTTTTCTTCCTTTTCCCCCTTTTTTTTTTTTCTTCCTTTCCTTTTGCTTCCCTTTCCCCCCCTTTTTCTCCTCTCCTTCCCCCTTCCCTCCTTGTTCTTTTTTTTTTTTTGGTTTTTTTTCCTCCCCCTCTTTTCTCTCCTTCCCTTTTTTTTCCCTTTTCCCTTCCCCCTGTTACTTTTCTTTTTTTTCCGGTCCCCTTTCCCCCCTCCCCCTTTTCTCCCCTTTCCTTCTTTCTTTCTTTTTTTCCCTGTTTTGTGTCCCTTTCTCTTTGTGTTACGGTTGGCTTTTTTTTTTTTTTTCCTTCCCTCTTCCCCCCCCTTTTTTTCCCTTTTTCACCCTTCATCCCCTTTTTTTTTTTCTCTTTTCCTTTCCTTTTCTCTCCTTTCTCGTTTGGGCGAGCGATAGCCAAGTTAATATTCTCCTTCTTTACTAAAAATCAATATAGGATATAGTATTGGGGATGATTTGTGAATATGGGAGCAAAAAGCTAGATGATATTCACTTCTTGGACATATTTCCAACAGGATACATTCGCATGTACTGTGGATAATTTTGACTAAGGGAGTCAAAAGGCCAGCTTAGTATTTCTCCTTGAAATTAATTAACCAGGCACATCATATGCCCTGTGGATGATTCTCATACCACGGGAGTAAAAGGCTAGACTAAAATTTCTCCTGCTATGAAATGATTACATTCAGTCTTACTCCTGACAGAATAATCTGGAATATGGGAATAAAAGACCTGGAATATTATTATTAGTTGCCCACCAGATGGATGTTACTATAGCTATCATTTGAAGTTGAACTTAGTGCATATGTAATATCTATGGGCTTTCACGATCCGGCCATACTATGGTTTGGTATGCACTTTTGGTTTGGTGCTTTCACAAAGACACAACAGAAAAGAGATTGAAAAATCCCCATGACCATGAGAGGAGGTACATTTTTAAGGTTTGACAATACCAGTTCACAACTGCTTGTGAAAGAAAGAATACAGGCAAGGATATGAAACAGAAGAACTTCAGATTTAAGGTCAGTAATCAACTGCAGCTATGTTAAAAACAAGATTTGTTCCAGACAATGGTAGTATTCACAAATTTCAAAGGGCATAGAAAAGTAAAAACAGTGCTACAGTAAGTTCTCTTTCAATTTCGGAGCAGTCCACCTTCCCCAGTTTATGATTCCCTGTCCCCCGTCCTTCCTGTACAGTTTCTTCTTTCAAAAACAGTCATCCCACTGAAACATCACAGCCAAACAAACATAACTCTTCTTTCAAAAACAGTCATCCCACTGAATATCACAGCCCAAACAAACATAACTCAAAACCAGTACAAAATAAAAAGGGCAACAGACAGAAATTGAAAAATGTCAAAACGGACATTAGATGGAAGTAAAATCAAGTCTTCACAACAAAAGACACAACTTCTTAGAAATCATGTAGCTGAAGGAAGACCAATGCCAGAACAAAAGAAGGGACGCAAGTTTGACTAATCTCAAAGAGTTCCATTCTTTATGATTTGTCTTTATGCCAATTCAATCATGATAGTCTTATACATAACTGAACAGAGCTATGATCCCTTATCTAGTTAATGTTATCCATTTCTCTGCATCACCAATCAGTTATGTTTTCATGTGATGTGTTTTTTATTCTGCTAGAATGTAATTATAGCATGGACTGTAATATATGGTAGACTGCATGAATAAGCAAAGACACAAGTGTACATATAAGGAAAAGCAAGATGGAAAGATAGGGAGAAAGCATAAACCTGTTCATTTCTTTGTGCAATGCAAATGTGTATAAAACATTGACAGCAGAAGAGAAAGAGAGTAAGAGAGATAAAAGAAAAAATATAGATTTTACACACACACACACCACACCACACACATACACACAAAAGACAAACTCGGCTCACACTATCATCACCAAATCAAACTCAACTGAATCACAGAAGAAAGTTTAAGAATTTTATTTTGTTTTTTGACTGCTTATACATCTATGCTCTACATTTTTACACTTACATATTGCAAATTTTGTATTTCATGTTTGATCAATCTTGATGATTATGTATTACTGCGAGCCGGCTACCCACCCCTACTCCAGCCTTTTTTCCTTTTATTTCTTTTTTTTTTTTTTTTTTTTTTTTTCTGGAGGGGGAGGTAGGCTTTTCCAATGCTCTGACCAGCAGTGACACTGACCCACCAACTGACTTTGTTCCATTCCTTTCAACTGAATGGGTGACTTTTGTTCACTGTGCACGTCTGATGCACAAGACCACCGCCAGATTCGTTCAATCTTGCAGACAGATTTCACGTTCGTTGTTGGTAGATGACTGGCACATGCTGTGTTTGTTTGTTTGTTCATATTTTTATTGTTTTAGTTTTCTCTTTTTTCAAATCTTTTATCCAACTTCTTTGATAATTTGCCATTTCACTGAAAAACATCTGGAATATCCTTCTTCATCTGGTCAGTGAAGTGGTGTGATTTTGAGGAGCCATCCAAACAGAGGAGATTTAGGTCCAGTGTTTTCATCCCATCATCAGGACATGATGCGAGTTTGAAATGGGATGAACAGTCAGTGGATGTGTCAGTGACTATGGTGTGTGCTCACCACATGAGACCTACTTTCAAATCAATAGTATAAATAATACATATTGAAGCCACTTTCATATTCTTCCCACCCCCACCCCCTCTCTTCCAAGTACTGATAACATTTTTTTATATACATTGAATGTGTGTATAATTGCAATTATGGTAAAGTAATGATAGTAGCCACAGTGGTAAAATTTTTCTACTATTTCCTTCAGTAGTTGCCTTTTTTTTTTAGCTTAATAATGTATTCATTTTCATCATTAAAACTGTAATGTTAACTTGCATACATACTACGATGAATCCCCCACCCCCCACCCCCCACCCCCCTACAAAGCCACCTGAATCAAACACAGTTTTGTATATTCCTCAAACTTCAGTAATCCATCAAACAGAAGCAAACAAAAAGCTGATTTTTTTTTTCTACAAAAACTGTTTACGTGGTCTGGTGTAAACATAGCACTCACTGAGCAAACTCTTACAACTCATCTCAATGTTTGTAAGGACTCTTTCTTTTTTTCTCTCCGTGAACTGTATAAAGGATTAAACCACATATTTAGAATGCTTTTGACCAAAATATCAAATGATTTGTTTTCTATTCAACCCTATGTTGGCTTTGTAAGAGGACAACCTCAAATCACAATGAAGCAAATCCTACAACTATATATAAAACATATAATAGATGAGTCAGCAATGTAGCACTGCAGGCAGGTAACACACACACATTCACAAAAATAACACTGATAAAATATCAACAAGATGAGGTTAAGGAAGACGCAGCTATCCATAGGATGAGGATGACCACGACAGACACAGCCAATGAACAAGCGGAAGATGCCCCAGATAAGGTCAGCATCCTTTCACTGGCCCTAGCAAGTCTCAACTTTCAGTTAAAGTTAGCAAGTGAGTAAAGATGAAAGATGTCAATGGTGCAGTAAGTGACTGGAAGTGGAACACACCGAGCCAGACAAAACCAAGTTCCAAATAAACTTCACTTCCCCCTATACTCTGCTCCGAGGTAAGCATCATTTTAATCTTTGTTCAGGTAATATATAATCCCACATGCAGTTCATAACTTTCCTTGCTTAAGATATAATCAATGGGGCCACATAGAAATGAAACTCAATACACTAAAACACACACACACACACACACACACACACACACACGCACAAAGACACTCTGAAATAAAAATCAAAACACATGTTCTACTCGTTCTTAGCTTGATGAAAATAATGTGGGTACATAAAAGTCAGACTACTAGCTTTATCGTAATTATTTCTATTCAGAAGATTCAAAACCTGAATCCAGCACAATCGGCAAAGTTTTTCAGAATTTACATTTTCACTTTACATGGAATTAAGAGCAGGAAAATGGAATCAAAAGTTGATAAGCATTTAAAAGTGAAGAAAAAGACAGACAATGTTTAAAACGTTGATGCCCATTTAAATGTGAATAAAACAGACAATGTTTAGAAAGCTGACAAGCATTTAAATGTAAATAAAACAGACAATGTTTAAAAAAGTTGACACGCATTTAAATGTGAATAAAACAGACAATGTTTAACAAGTTGACACGCATTTAAATGTGAATAAAACAATGTTCAAAATGTTGAAACAAATTTCAATGTGAATAAAACAATGTTTAAAAAGTTGACACCCATTTAAATGTGAAGAAAACAATGTTTAAAAAGTTGATAGGCATTCAAATGTAAATAAAACGGACAATGTTTAAAAAGTTGACACCCATTTAAATGTGAAGAAAACAATGTTTAAAAAGTTGACACGCATTTAAAAGTGAAAAAACAGACAATGTTAAACAGTTGACATGCATTTAAATGTGAAGAAAAAATGTTTAAAAAGTTGACACGCATTTAAATGTGAATAAAACAGACAATGTTTAAAAAGTTGACATGCATTTAAATGTAAATAAAACAATGTTTAAAAAGTTGACAGCCATTTAAATGTGAATAAAACAATGTTTAAAATGTTGACACATATTTAAATGTGAATGAAACAATGTTTAAAAAACTTGACACGCATTTAAATGTGAATAAAACAAACATTTAAAAAGCTGACACACATTAAATATGAATAAAACAGGCAATGTTTAAAAAGTTGACACGCATTTAAATGTGAATAGCATAATGTTTAAAAAGTTGACATGCATTCAAACGTGAACAAAACAGACAATGTTTAAAAAGTTGTCACATGTTTAAATGTGAATTCAACAGACAATGTTTAAAAAGTTGACACGCATTCAAATGTGAACTAAACAGACAATGTTTAAAAAAGCTGACGCATTTAAATGTGCATTAAACAGACAATGCTTACTTTCAAAATGACAGAGTCAAAGCATAAAGTGTTAGAAAGTTTGAAAGGGTGGAGCATTCTCTTCAAGTTGTACTGTCTTTTTCTGCATTAAAAACAAATTGGAAAGGCTTGCTAGTGAGGTGTTAAAAGTCAGCTGTAGGGGCATTCTTTGCTCATCAGGAGAAAGTTAACTTAGTCCTGAGAAGTTTGTACAAACTATGAAGAAACAGGAAGTTTGTACCAACTATGAAGAAACTGGAAGTTTTGTACCAACTATGAAGAAACAGGAAGTTTGTACCAACTATGAAGAAACAGGAAGTTTGTACCAACTATGAAGGAACAGGAAGTTTGTACCAACTATGAAGAAACAGAAAGTTTGTACCAACTATGAAGAAACAGAAAGTTTGTACCAACTATGAAGGAACAGGGAAAGGAAAGCACACTGACAGAGGAGGATATATGTACATCTGGAAAAGCTTATGGGTGGACCATGACTAACACACCAAGTAAAATCCAAAAGCAAAGAGTACTTGCGCCAATCAACAAAGACACAACCATGGCCTAATCCCCTTATCATATTTGAATACATCTACGAATTGCCACACCCATGAAGTAGCAAGAACATGAAGGAAAGGAAACAAATAGACACACACACACACACACACACACAAGTAAAATCTTGGTCCAGTTAATGATGCCATCAGATCAGATGACCATCACATTAGCAAATATAACTATTAATAAAGTTAACAGTCTGCAAGGCCAGGGTTTAAGGGGGACATGGAATGCAACACCTTGACAGGGAAAGGTAGAGATGACTGAATGATTAAAAGGCCAAGTTGTTGTGCAACAGAATATGAATGGCTTTATCTTATCAAACACACTTACAAGGTAAAAGATGGGTACATTCTTCAGCATATCTCCACATCTTGCTACATGTATGTGGTACATGTTATTGCTTGCCGGGTGAACTTGTTGCTGTTTTCTTCCTCTTTCATCCCTATTCCTTTTCTTCTTTTTTACTTTTCTTTCCTCTTCATTGTCTATGTGAGATTCCTTCACATCTCATTTTCCCTCTGAACGTTCATCCTCTTTTCCTTTTAACCCCTCTTTTTCAATGTTGGCGTCTCCAACCTCCTCTTGTTAAACCAAAACCATTGTAAGTCCTGACAACTAACAGAAAAAGCAGAGCACTAGTTTGTGGTAGGTCAACAAAGCAGGTAAATTGCTGCAAACAGCAGCATGTTGTGGCCGACTAGTGTGAGTATGTCCCTTTTCAATGGAAGGGACACAGAGACGAGAGATGAACATTAGAGGACGCTTTAATGTGGACAGGAATAGACAACAACACAGGTCCTCTGTCTAAAGAAAAGTTTTGTTTCTTTTTTTTTAATCATGACATGTCATTCGGCAAATCTTCAGGTTTCAAAACTAATTTTTCTTTCGAGTTATAACTATGGCAGACTTTGAAATCTCTCCTTACGATACTATATTTTAGAATCTTTGGCAAACATCTTTGAAATGATATACATCAATGCTGGATGTCTTTCTAACAACTGGACATGACAGACTTAAAAGTAGTGTGTAAAAATTAATGTGAATGGATTATCAATGTTTTGCCTGCACAATTTGTGCGTGCACAATTGATGCGTATTTTCCATAAGTTCTTTTCAAACAGTAGACACATCATTCTAAATCCTTTTTCATTTGTACATACTAAATCTGATAAAAATCCATAATCTCTCCTTCAATCCAACTTTTTCTCAGAACTTCTAAACAAAATGTGCTGATGAAAAATGCACCTAAGATTCTCTATAGCAACTAAAAAACAATACCAAGGGGGAAAAGGTGAGACACAATACAGAAGTTACACAAACAGGGTCAAAAAGAACAGACAAAGTTAAACAAATGGGTGACAACATCAGTCATCACTGGCTGCAGGTAACAAGGAAGAGTCGGTCAACACAAGACACAAGTGACAACACTCAATGAACACAGGAGCAGGTGATAAACACTCAATGAACACAGGATGCAGGTGACAAAAAAAGCCAATGAACACAGGATGCACGTGATAAACAACCAATGAACACAGTAGACAGGTGACAAAAACAGCCAACGAACACAGTAGACAGGTGACGAAAAACAGCCAATGAACACAGTATACAGGTGACAAAAACAGCCAATGAACACTGTAGGCAGGTGACAAAAACAGCCAATGAACACAGTAGACAGGTGACAAAAACGGCAAATGAACACAGTAGACAGGTGACAAAAACAGCCAATGAACACAGTAGACAGGTGACAAAAACAGCCAATGAACACTGTATACAAGTGACAAAAACAGCCAATAAACACAATATACAAGTGACAAAAAGAGTCGATTAGCACAGGATGCAAGTGACAACGGTCAACACAGGACACGGATAACAAAAATTGTCAATGAACACAGGACACAGGCGACAACACTCAGTGAACACAAGGACACAGGTGACAACAGTCAATGAACACAGGACACAGGTGACAACAGTCAATGAACACAGGACACAGGTGACAACAGTCAATGAACACAGGACACAGGTGACAATGCTCAATGAACACAGGTGACAACAGTCAATGCATACAGAAGACAGGCGACAACAGTCAATGAACACAGAAGACAGGTGACAACAGTCAATGAACACAGAAGACAGGTGACAACAGTCAATGAACACAGGACACAGGTGACAACACTCAATGAACACACAGGACACAGGTGACAACAGTCCATGAACACAGGACACAGGTGACAACAGTCAATGTTCACAGGTGACAACAGTTAATGAACACAGGACACAGGTGACAACAACAGTCAAATGAACATAGGAAACAGGTGACAACAGTCAATGAACACAGGACAATGAACAGGGTGACAACAGTCAATGAACACAGAAGACAGGTGACAAGCAGATGAACAAAAGACACACGTGACAAGTCAATGAACACAGAAGACAGGTGACAAGCAGATGAACAAAAGAACACACGTGACAAGTCAATGAAACACAGAAGACAGGTGACAAGCAGATGAACAAAAGACACACGTGACAAGTCAATGAACACAGAAGACAGGTGACAAGCAGATGAACAAAAGACATGTGACAAGTCAATGAACACAAAAGACAGGTGACAAATCAATGAACACAGAAGACAGGTGACAAGTCAATGAACACAGAAGACAGATGACACAGCCAACAGATGACAAGCCAATGAACACAGAAGACAGGTGACAAGTCAATGAACACAGAAGACTAGTGACAACAAGTCCATGAATACAGGGCACAGGTCACAATAACAGTGAATCAATACAGGATGCAGGTGCCTACAGCAGTCATTCAACACTGTCCGCAAGTGACTGCAACTCTCAATGAAAACACAAAGGACAGAGGTCACAACAACAGTCAGTCAACACTGGATGCAGGTAACAATAACAATCAACACTAGACGCAGGTGACTACAGCAGTCGGTCAACACAGTACGCAGGTAACAATAACAATCAACACTAGACGCAGGTGACTACAGCAGTCGGTCAACACAGTACGCAGGTAAACAATAATAATTAACACTAGATGCAGGTGACTACAACAGTCAGTCAACACAATACACAGGTAACAGTAACAATCAACACTAGACGCAGGTGACTACAACAGTCAGTCAACACAGTACGCAGGTAGCGGTAATAATCAACACTAGACGCAGGTGACAACAACAGTCAGTCAACACATGACACAGGTGACAGCAACAGCCAGTTAACACATGACACAGATGACAGCAACAGTCAGTCAACACATGACTCAGATGACAACAACAGTCAGTCAACACATGACACAGGTGACAACACAGTCAGTCAACACATGACACAGGTGACAGCAACAGCCAGTTAACACATGACACAGATGACAGCAACAGTCAGTCAACACATGACTCAGATGACAACAGTCAGTCAAACACATGACACAGGTGACAACAACAGTCAGTCAACACATGACACAGGTGACAACAGTCAGTCAACACATGACACAGATGACAACAACAGTCAGTCAACACATGACACAGGTGACAACGACAGTCAGTTAACACATGGCACAGGTGACAACAGTCAGTCAACACATGACACAGATGACACAACAACAGTCAGTCACCACATGACACAGATGACAACAACAGTCAATCAACACATGACACAGGTGACAACAATAGTCAGTCAACACATGTCACAGGTGACAACAACAGTCAGTCAACATGACACACAGGTGACAACAACAGTCAGTCAACAACACATGACACAGATGACAACAATAGTCAGCCAATACAGTAGCAGTCAACTGGACTACACAACTCAGGTCTTAAGACTAGACAAGTCAAGGCTTTGGGATTCAGAAGATTCAGAACAGGCAGGCGATCAACTCCACAGAACAGGTGACACCGAGGTATTGGCAGGATCAGACGAGAGGTTGTCAACTCCATGGGCAGCAGACAGGCAGGATTAAAAAAAAAAAAAAAACATGGGCAGCAGACAGGCTGGATTAAAAAAAAAAAAAAAAACTATGGGCAGAAGACAGGCAGATTTTAAAAAAAAACTATGGGCAGAAGACAGGCAGGATTAAAAAAAAAAAAAAACTATGGGCAGAAGACAGGCAGGATTTAAAAAAAAAAAAAAAAAATGGGGGCAGAAGACAGGCAGGATTTTAAAAAAAAAACTATGGGCAGAAGACAGGCAGGATTTAAAAAAAAAAAAAAAAAAAATGGGCAGAAGACAGGCAGGATTAAAAAAAAAAAAAAAAAACGGGCAGAAGACAGGCAGGATTTTAAAAACAACTATGGGCAGAAAGACAGGCAGGATTTTAAAAAAAAAAAAACAACTATGGGCAGAAGACAGGCAGGATTAAAAAAAAAACATGGGCAAAAGACAGGCAGGATTTTAAAAAAAACTATGGGCAGAAGACAGGCAGGATTAAAAAAAAAAAAAAACATGGGCAGAAGACAGGCAAGATTTTAAAAAAAAAAAACTATGGGGCAGAAGACAGGCAGGATTAAAAAAAAAAAAATGGGCAGAAGACAGGCAGGATTAAAAAAAAAAAAAAAAAAAAAACCACGGGCAGAAGACAGGCCGAATTAGAAAACATGGGAGGATTTCCCAATCTGGAAAATTCTTGTGAAAAATTCCCTTACCTACCTTCACTGTAACCATACCCTATTTTGCAATCACACCTTTATGGAAATACATAATCTGCAATTAAGATTCAGCATGAAACTCTGTGTGTGTGTGTGTGTGTGTGTGTGTGAACTCGGATTCAGCATCAAAAACTCTGTGTGTGTGTGTGCGCGCGCGTGTGTGTGTGTGTGTGTGTGTGTGTGTGTGTGTGTGTGTGTGTGTGTGTGTGTGTGTGTGTGTGTGAGAGTCAGTGTGTCTCGATGTGTCTGTGCATGTGTAGCATGTGTACATGTGTGGTAAGAGAGAGAGAGAGAGAGAGAGAGAGAGAGAGAGAGAGAGAGAGAGAGAGAGAGCGCATTTGTGAGTTTGTGTGCACGCGCGCGTGTGCATGTGTATCAGCATGTGCATGTGTGGCGAGTGTGCAAGTGAGCACGTTTCTGCATGTGATTTTTCTTTTTCAGCCTATCTATTCAACATGAATCAAAAGGAACCCAAAGAAAACTGTGATCACACTGATGCATCCTCAAGCTCACTCATAAAATCATCAATCACAATCAAAACACAGCCATCATCTGGGAACCTTTCTGACAACACTCAAACCATTTCAACCAATCCAGGGACACGGTGGGCCAATGGAAACGTGGGAATGTGGAGAGGACCCGGACGGAACCAGGATGTCTCCATGGGCGTGAACAAGCAGAAGAAAGGTGGATGAAGGGAGTGGTGAAGCACGGGCTTGTTGTTTGAACAGTGCAGACAAGGTAGAAAACGTGAAGGCCAGTAAAACACACCTGAAACAATGTCACAATGCATCCCTCCCCAGCCCTTCAAATCACAGCACATGACAGAATTCTCCCTGTATCATGAAATGCATTAGCAAAAATAATCCTTTTGCATTAACCTGCTGAACAATTTCTTATGCTTTTTTTCCGTTTATGTCGATGCAGATTTTCTATGTAAACATGAAAACAAAAAATCTCACAATCAATTTTCAGCACCATAGTCATGTAATTCTGGCCGCTACAACAGTGCAGACAAATTCACCAGTTCAAATCAAGAGGCAGCGTCACCAGAACTCTACTCTAACCAAGTAAAACCAGTCAGGGGGGAGAAACAGATGGAGACACATCTTGGCTGCAGACTGAGAATACACACTGTACTGATGACATGGTTTAGCACAGCCTATCCTGCGCAGCATAGCAAGGACACAAACAACACTCCCCAAACCCTTTCCATGTGTAAGTAGTACAACCATCCTTTCACGCTTCTGAACTACCGACAATTATTGACTTTCATGCATTCGACATTCTAGAGTTCTTGCAGATCCCGATTCCTCTATTAGACATTGCACAGTTATTTTTCGCAATTTCATTTTTCTGTTATTTAATAGTTCTTTCTGGCATTCACATCTCTTTGATTCACCAATTCCTTTCATTCTTTCAGCATGATGTCTAAGCTACTGAGGGTAGATTAAGAAAGTAAATCAAAATGTGTTCAATGACCATTGGAAGTAACTTGTGTAATATACCTTCAGTCACTGAATTTGAAAAAAAAAAAAAAAAAAAAAAAAAAAATATACCAAAACCCTCTGATCTCTCCCGACAACAGAATCATCCCAGTGGGATTGTCAGAAGTAGAGACAGGGTGATAGGAAGGGTACAAAATCAGACACTGAAAGCTGATGATGTATTCACGGTGCTTTGGGTGATGCAGATCTTTCTAAACTGGTTGTAGACAGGCAGGGGTGCTCGGGCTCAAAAAGTCACAGGAGCTCCTGTAAAATAACTGCAAAAAACCCTATTCCCCTCCAACTTGTTTTCACAACTATTCATAGACCAGCATGCACACTAGTTTTTTCTCCAATCAGTGCATCACATTGCTTCAACATCTAAACCCATCAATTTATGTCATAGAAACGCTGAAGGAATCGTTTTCTTCTATGTTCTACAGTCAAATTTCGATAACTGAATATTCAAGTCATCACTCAAAACTTAAACAAGTTTAATCCAGCAATTCGCAAACTCTTGGCAATATTTGTATGAGCTTGTTCTTACTCCTCAAAATCCATTTCTACAGTTCGATCGAATTAACCAAAATCAAGCAAAAAAATAATCTATTCAAAGCAAGTTTACACATACATACCTAATATATCAATTCAAAAGCAAGTTCACGCATACATACCTAATACCACCTGTTGGGGGTAGAACCACAAGATCAGCAAGCTCTTCCAAGTGCACAGATACCATTCTTGCAGCATCAGAATCCGAGGCAGGAAGTGTGCGGTTCTGTGTTCTTCTGTCTGCAGGTGATTTTTCCGCAGCCAGTAACAGTAGCATTTGGGAGATGTTTTAATGTTCTCTGCCAACTATAAGCCCACTGACCACTCTGCTAGTGAGCTCCCTTTTCCCCGGCAGGTACAAACAAATCTTTCATTTTCGCTCATCATGTTCAATTCTTTACAGACTTGCTCATTTATTTTCTTTACTATATAAACTTTCGTTTTCTCTCATCATATTCAGTTCTTTATAGACTCGCCACATTCCATCTTTCATTCTCGTATTTTCTGGACATTGCTTCAAAACCTTTCAACTGACAAAATCTCACAGTATAGACGACAGCTGCAAGCCAGACAAGGTCATGGTCATTACCAATCCAAGGGGATGGCCTTCTGGTCACACTGGCATCACCAGTAGGAGTGTAATACATACACATTTGTATAGGGGGAAGGGGAGATGGAAGTGGGTGGTCGAGACACAGATTCAACTGTTCAATGCTTTAGACAACTTTTTATGAAATGAGAGAGAAATTTACAGAAGGAGGGGAATTTTCATACACAGAGGGTAAGCACACACACACACACACACACACACACACACACACACACACACGCACACAGACAAATACAGGGAGGGAGGGATGAAGGCAGATGGGAGAAAGAGAGAAGAGAGAGAGGACAGACAAACAGGCAGACGGGAAATGCACACACACACACACACACACTCACTAACATGCGCACACAAAGCTGGATAGAAAAAAAGGGGGTGCCAGTGAGATAATCCCATCTATACAGCCACTTTCACTGGGATGTGTTGAATTTTACAGGGTTGTGTGTGTGTGTGCGAGTGTGTGTGTGTGTGTGTGTGCACGCGCGCGCGCGTTTGTGTGTCTGTGCGTGTATGTGTGTGGTGTGCATGCAAGCATGTGTGTATGCAAGGTCTTTCTTTGTCCTTGTGTGTATTTGACTATGTGTGTATAGATACATGTTGCATGCATGCCAGCTTGTGCGCACGTCTGTGTGTGTGTGTGGGCGTGTGTGTGTGTGTGTGTGTGTGTGTGTATGTGGGTTTGTGTGTCTATATGGACAAAGAGAGTAATAGGAGGGCAAGAGACCGAGGGAGTGAGAGAAATAATTGAAAACAAAAACGGTGTGGAGGGAGGAAGGGGGATGGGGGAGGAACCCTACACAGTTGATGCCGCTTGTAATGAATCGCCAGGGATATTAAACATAGCTTAGCTATATTCCGCTTTCATCACAACTGATGCACCAGTTAGAACAAATTTCTATCTGGTTGCTTCGTTATATCCGGTGTGACGCGTTTCTCTCTTTCTCTCCCTCTCTCTCACCCACACACACACACACACATGGACACACACACACGCGCGCACACACGCACGCACGCACACACACACACACACACACACACACACACACACTCACACACACGTGCGCACCCGCTAACATGGGCAGTAAGTAAGCACATTTCCTAGGCTGTTGCATACTTTTCAAAAAATCATCTTCATAGAAACATGTCCAAACTATGTTTTGAATTAATGTGAACAGATCACATAGGTCTATGTTGCCATTTGACGACTTTGAAACTGATGATAAGTGACACAGGTGGACATAATTCACTGTATTATTCTGAAGACTTCAGTAGAATAGTCAGTCAAAAGAAATTGTACAGCCTCACAACTGAAGGTGGAAGGGGTAAAGGGGGGGGGATTCTGCACTATTCGCTTATTGTTTCACACTGTTTGGTCACTGGAGTATGCACTGGTATAGAAGTTCTTTATCATTAGCAGTTCACTCATGTACAGTTAATGGGACGACAGTTATGTCTGATATATGAACGTTCACATTCTGTGAAACAAAAAAGGATGACTGTTGCCACACAGGATGAAGAAAAAAAATCCCTAAAATTTTCACTTTCTGTAAAACAACAGAAAGGATGATTGTCTCCACAGCTAGACAAAAAAAAAAAAAAAAAAAAAGATCAAAAAAAAAATTCCTAACATTCCCACATTCTGTACATAAAAGAAAACGATGATTGTTGCCACAGCTGAATGAAAAAAAAAGAAGTTCACCAAATCGTCATATTCTGTGAAACAACAGATGTGGACGATTGCTGCCACACTGGACAGAAAAAACATCCCTCAAATGTCACATTCTTTGACACAACAGGTAAGGCTGATTGTTACTACAGCTGGACAAGAAAAAAAAACAAAGAACAGAAAAGGTTGATTGTTACTACAGCTGGACAAGAAAAGAACAACTCAACCATGAAAAGTGAAGAGAAAGCTCTCAAAAGGATGATTTCTCTTTTATCCTCATAACACAGCAGTCCACATGATTACATGAAGGCACCCAAATACATGTACATGCAGCTGTTCTGCCAAAGTTCCCGTTCAATTCTCTCCGTTCAATTCTCTCCGATAGGTACTTCAAAATGAGTTCTGGGTGCTGCGGTATCCTCACTTCCAAAATATTGACTTCTGCACTTCTCTTTGGAAGTCGGAATGGTTGCCAGTGATGACGGCACAATGTCAAACGCTATTTCCATTTAGAGCAACACACAGAGGACTCTACATTTACTTACTTTCTGTACACACTCCTCCACATCTCAAGAATAGCAAGCGACCTATGAAGCATGTACACAGTAGCGAACCAACCATCCGAACACAACAGTAACCGCTTCCTTATATCCGGCTTGAACTCTTCGCAGGAGCTAACATATGATTCGCTATAAGCAGCAGCTGGGTTATAGCCGATGGCCCACTGGCGACACTAAAACCATATCATAATAAGCTGCATTTCATTACATCCTACTTTGTTACATCCAACGTGTAAAGAATAATATTGCAGGGACCAACCTTTTTGCTTTGTTATATCCGGCGTTCATCACATCTGACTTCATTATAAGCGGCTTCAACTGGATACACACACACACACACACACACACACACACAGATGGAGGAGACAAGGGCTGTGGAAATGGTCGAAAGTGCAGTGTGTGGTGCTTCGTTATGTGTGAAAGTGCATGCACGTTTTGTGAACATGTGCACGTGCATATGCAAGTTGTTAGCAGTGCATGTTTGTATGCGCAAGTGTGTGTGCAGGTGTGCACGCACATGCATGTGCATTATGTCTGTGTGTGCATGTCTGGATGCATTTGTGTCTGCATGCGTGTTCCTGTTTTTGTGAGCAAAATTCTGAGCGTGTTTCAGTCTGGTAGCCACAGAAAAAAACAGAGGGCATACAAACATTCACATTTACATACAGACGTACACACACACAAATACAGAGGCAAGAATGTACACATTGGGGAGAAGAGAGAGAGAGGAGCATCTGGGGGGGGGGGGGGGGGGGGGGGGGGGGGGGGGGAGAGGAGGAAGAAAGGGAGAAGGGAGAGGGGGAGGGATACAGATTACACACTAGCTGCGCACACCTACACACATGAAGATACAAAGGTGAAAGCTGGCAAGTGGAGTGAGGGAGACCAGGCGTAGGGGAAGGGGGGGGGGGGGGGGGGGGGAGGGAGGAGAAAAGAGGGAGAACAGGAAGGGAAGGGCTTGGTGCTTAAACACCAGCTGTCTTTGTTGCAAATATTTGCATTCATCCGATTTTGAAGCTCACTACAGCAATTTTATTTTTTTTTTTTTTATCCACAAAAGTGCTTAGGACATTTATCAATACCATCCGTCCAGCCATGTGATACAGAAGGTATGGAATGAAGTTTTCAATCAAGCCGTTTCATCATTTGACTGGGCTGTGCCGCATCAGCACTGTACTGTAACTGCCCTAGAGCGCGAGTTACGAGTCTTTCAAGAGTCTTTCAAAAGGATTTTTTTCATGAATACAGTCACATCATCAGTAGTTAGTATTGCTGAGAAGAGACAGGAAGAGATGATGTGTTGCAATCAATATGAATGAAATGTTGCAAGGGAGACAATTCCAATGAATGCATGTATAATATCAACATCCCATACTCAACCATTTCTTTAAAATTTTTTTTTTTCCCCATTAAACATACTCTTCTTTGGACCACAGAGCTTAGCTGTCCAAACTTCAACTCAGCAGACGCAGCAAGGAGAGCACGCCAGTTATAATCTCCGTCCACCAATCCTGGACAATATTTCAAGGACTACTGAAGGCTGTACGCAAGATTTTTTTTAAAAGAGACTTTCAATGACTACTACTGAATGCTCCACACAAGACTTCTGAACAAATGTTCCCAGTTGGCCTGTTGCCATTGTTTTCCTTTCTTCTTTTCTTTAAACAGTCCTTTAACACTTGAGGTCTTGGTAACAGGTACATATACAGATAAACTTCATTTAACAGGATGATTTTCAGTTTCTTTGTCATTTCAAATATGTCTCTTATTGACTTTTCCACCTCCCATTAGCCCTGTCCAAGCACATAGAAAACAGGACAGTCTGTTCTTTTTCATACACATTTCCTTTCAAGAACCTTCACAGTGAAGTTTGTCAATAAAAAACTACGATATAGTTTTCTTAATTCTTTTTGGTCAAATGGGCATCACTATTAACAAAAGGCACACACAACCATCTTTTTTTCCCCTCGAGAAACCAGTTCTCCATCTTGGTCTATTTACCATGCGTTTATGCATGCATGTGTGTGTGTGTGTGCATGTACGCTGTAAATGAGCGCAACATTTGGTATGCGCATGCTGTGTCTGTGTGTAATATATCCGTGTCTGTCTTTCGGTCTGTGCACATGTACTAAATGCATGTTTTGAACAAATCGTGTGTTCCTGTTTGTGCATGTCCTCATGTCTGCACACTTGCACGTGCATGTACACACTTTTGTATGCAAAAGGAAAAATTATTATAAACCAAGCACTGCAAGTCATAAAGTCTTGTGTGAAACATACTGATCTCCAAGCCCTGGAAGGCAGATTGATCTGACAGAAACTTGCACACAATAAAGGGTTCAGCAGTCTGTGTGTGCATGTGAGCATGTCTGTATCCAATTTTGATTCCTGTGTATAGTTCACTGTATGCACACTTGATCCACTTTCAATACTGAAGTGAAAAACATGATTGCATCTTCAGTTCAATTCCTTGAATCACACATGACATCAAAGTCACTTGTTAGAGATAAAAGTTCAGGCAGACACCTAGCCCATTTTTGGTAGTGTGCTTCTTACATCTATACAAGGGGTTGGTTCACATTTTTTAACCACAAAAAACAATGCTGATACCAGATTCTATCCGCAGAGCGTCTGTTCAAGAATGTGGGTTCACTGGCTTGTATGTGCATGTGTGCATGCATGCACACATACATGTGTGTGCTCTGTACAAGTTAAATCTGTGATCAAGCAGCCTTTTGCACCTTTCTTTTGTGCATTACAGCATTGAGGGGGAGAGACACAGACTTGAGAGAAGAGTGAGAGAAAGGCATTTGAACAACGCAATATGAACTTGAAGAGAGACAGACAGAGAGAGGAAGAGAGACTTGTACTTGAAGATAGGGAGGGGGTGACAGAGAGACTGCTGGAGGAGAGAGAGAGAAGAAAGCGAAACACTAAGAAAGACACTTGTACAGAGAAATATGCACTTGGAGAGAGACAGAGACAGGCAGAGCAAAAGAAAGACAGACAGACAGACTGACAGGCAGGCACAAAGCAGGCTGGCTGAGAAACAGACAGACAGACAGCATGATTGAAGATTTCAAACTTTTCGTACATACACGCACACACACGCACTGGCAAACTTGCAGATTCGTCCAGTCATAGTAACATTAAACTCACTTGAACCACAAAATAAAGTTTAAGAATTTTATTTTGTCCTTTAACCTTGTTCGTTTTCAATATTTCTCTTTGGATTTTTTTTTTTTCGATCACTTTGTTGTTCAGTCAAAGAGACTGTGCTCTGTGCTCATTTCTTTTTGAATAATCAATTATTCACCATTTTAGCTGCGAGCCGGCTACCCAACCCTACTCCAGCCAGATGTTTTCCTTATTCATTTTTTTTCTTTGCTGGAGGGGGAGGTAGGCTTTTCCCAATGCTCTGACCAGCAGTGTCACTGACTCACCAACTGAATTTTTGTTCTGTTTCAATCCAAAATATAACTTTGCTTCAATCCAAATTATCACTTTGTTTCAATCCCAAACATCACTTTGTTTCAATCCAAAATATCACTTTGTTTCAATCCAAAATTCCCTTTTTCTGAATACACTTGCTTCAAGTCAAAAAGTACACAACCAAATTCATTTAATACTCTAAAAGACCTCATAGTAGTCACTGGCACACATCTGCCATTTTCTTCCCCAAATAATCTGGACATTTTTCTTCACATGGTCAGTGAACAGTTGTGATTCACACAAACCATTCAGCCAAGAGCCAAATTTGGTGTTCAGCTCCAACAGAGGGGTGGGAGAGCAGGACACAGAATTGCAATGGCTGAAAAAGTCAGTGGGTGTGTCAGTGACCGTGGTGTGTGCTCACCACAGGAGCCTCGTTTACCAGACAATTTTGCAGATTGTTTTTCCTTTTCTTATTATTTTCAAGACATAGCTTTTCTTTTTCTTTTTTATTTTTACAGGGGGAAAGGGGAGGGGTTCACTTTCATAACAAATTTTTCTGATAATTTCACAACTTCTCTTATCTTCCCTTCTTTTAGGTAACCGCACTTTTGTTTTTTTCTGCACTTTTTTTTTAAATTACAGTTGGGGTAGATGTAATGGTTTTACACTGGTAGAATATTCACTTTGATTTTTGTTTTCAGTACCATGAATTTTTGTTTTCAGTACCATCTTTTCAATCGTGTTCTGTCTGAACCTTCCACATTTCCCCCTTGTGCTGTACAAAGAAATTGATTAACTAAATATCTGAGAATTTTCTTTACCAATTTACCAATTCATTTTGTTTTCTTTCAACTTGAAAATGAGGAAGCCCTACCATCATAATGATGCATGTACCGAAAAACATGCAACGCATGACGCAACAGGAGAGAACTGCAGGCAGTTAACACACATTATACATCATTCCCAGAAACCAGCAATAAAATATCCACAGAACAGGAAACCAGCAATAAAATATCCACAGATCAAGGATAGCCAAGACAGACATATCCACACAACTGGAACATAAACCAATATGCCAAACACAGTCAGTACCCTTTATCAAACTCTCGAGAGCCCTCAATGTCCATATGAAGCCGACAAGTGGTAAAGATTAGTAGTGTGAATAATAAGGTTAGCTACTTAGACAAAACCAAACCATGTGGCCAATAAACTTTTTTTCCATCTATATCTAGGTGAAAATCATTTCATTCTACATCTCATCTGGTTATATGCAGGCCCATGTGTAGTTTATACATTTCCTTGTTAGGAATTATCCATGGAGATACAAAAAATGGAACTTGTTATACTCGAGCCAAAAATATGTAGAAATAAAAAGAAATACAGAAGTTTAAACCAAGTCCTCAACTTGATCAAAAAAACGGAAGAAAATGGATATATCAATGTAAGGTTACACTTTTTTCATATTGGAACGACTCAAAAGAACATATTTCACAGTCATTAATTGTGTGTCTGGGTTCATATTTGTAAAAATAGGTAGAATGATAAGCAAGAACAGGAGAGGAAAACAGTAGCATGCATTTTATATTTGCTTTAAAAGCGACAGACAGAGAAAAAGCACCATGTAACAGAAGTTCTGAAACCACAAAAACAAAAAATCATACACTGCTGCTTGCAATGCATACAGTCTGGTTGCGTTTTCATGCCATATTTTTTGCACCATAACATTAGGTTTGGCAGTTAAGCGTGACTGACTGCACTAGCGAAAATATGTCCTTTACACACTGAGAAAATAGCCAAACATCTATATCTTACATGCTGGAAGTTTAGTTTTCTGTTTCCCTAAAAAAGCCGAAACAGCTATTACATCTTAGGTGGTGGACGTTCCGTTTTCCCCCCCCCATTTCCTCATATCTAGCAGACCAAGCTATGACCTAGCAGATCAAACCCTCACTTGAAGGACATGTTTTCTCCTTACCCTCATCAGCAAAGGATCAAATGGCAGAACAGAAAGGTGTATCATGAAGCAGATCATCAGAGGAGTAAAGATCTGAAGTATGACGCAATGTCATAGCACATTAACCTCTGGAGAGGTGGTGCAGCTTACGCGCCTACGTCAACCATCTACCTGCCAGAGACAAGGGACAAGGCAACAGTAATAGCTTAGATGTTACACACACACATTTCTCCATCAGCAAGGTGCAAATCAAACAGGGAAGCACATCAAGACAAGCTGGGCCGTCTCTTTGACAGAGAAAAGGAAACCACAGTAAAACCAGATCTGGTAGGTTAGTCAGGTTCTAGCCACATCAAGTCAGGTGCCAAGAAGTTTTCACCAACTACTGAGAAACACAGAAAAGAAAGTTCTAGGGAAAGGGGCTTTCTCTCTTTACCCATGGAAAAGTTTTTTTTCATATACACTTAACAAAATGCAGCAGAGTACTTCATCAACTAACAAAGCATGTGACCAATCTCTTTTTCATACATGTGAGAGTAACTACTGGTCCATTATGAAGCAAGTGGAAAAAGAGAAGGAAACAAAACAAACCAAAAACAGAGTAATATATATATCTATGACAATGAATGTCAATAATTTGCAACACTGAAGTAGACTTTACACAGAACACAATACCTTGATGGGAAAAAAACAAATGAAACACTGAAAAAAATACCATGTAACAATGCACCGCACCAAGTAGTAAATCAAATAATGGAGGGTCCCAGCAACTTACAGAGAAGACTTTGTCTCCAGTTTATCAACAGCTTCACAAAATCAATGACAGGTATATTTATTGTTGTACATCTTTCTACAAAGTAGCCGTGCTATTGCCTGTCTGGTGACATTGTTATGGTTTTCAATTTTTTTCTTCCCATCTTTTTTTTCTATTGTTATGGTTTTCAACTTTTTTTTCCCATCTTTTTTTTCTGTCTTTCTCCTGATGTAATATTCAGACGTAATTTTCTTTTCCTCATATATTTTTTCATCCTTGTTTCTCTTCTTTTTCTCCTTTTTCTCTCGTCTCTTTAGGTGGTGTCTCCAACCTTTTTCCCCCCATAACATTCTGGCCACAGACAGGCAAAACAGAATGCTATTTTGCAGTAGATCCTAAAGCAGGAACTAAACGACAAGCAGTACTAGTAGCTTGTAGCAGGTAAAGTGTGCGCATTTCTGAAGAGGAAAACACGGATGGGTGGTGTGTACTAATAGACCAATTAAAAAAAAAACTGGACAAAAGAGCATAGACCTTTCACCTCGAACAATTTACACTTGAAAAACCAGGCTGTTTTTTTTTTTTTAATCCAAATATTAGTATATGAACCATTTCAGCGTTGTTTTTTGTTTTTCCCTCAGTCAAATTTAAGATTCTTCCAATATCTCCTTGAAGGGTTTGCAATCTGTTTCCTGCATCAATGCAACACTCTGGTCTATTCACTGATGAAAAATATGAAGGGGGAAGAAAAAGAGGCAAGACTAAATAACCAAAAATCACCAACAATACTACTCAAATAACTGCATATTGGACTCGTCAACTCAATACCATGTCTCCTGCACACAGAAAATAACAGTCTGCTGGACAGGAGGGATAGGACAGGACAAGATACAAGCACTGGGCCGATGAGACAGGACGCCAATCATGACGACAACAGTCAGTCAAACACAGATGCAATGAGTCACATCAGCACGCCATCAGCACAGGACCAACAGTCACCACAACACAGATGGAGACTATTGACTTCAGGGGTGCTGGATTCTGGAGATTCTGAAGACAGACAGGCAGGTGACTGACTTTGTAGGACAGAAGACACAGAGGTGTGGGCAGGATTAGAAGTTAGACAAGCTGTTGATTCCATAGGACAGAAGACCCAGGGGCATGGACTGGACGAGATGATAGGCAATCGACACCATGGGACTGAAGACAAGACACCATGGGACAGAGGACACATGAAGAATTAAATGACAGACAGGTTCACTCCATGGGACAGGAGACACATGATGTGTGGGCTGGATTGGAAGTAAGGCCGTGGACTCTGGCACACAAGACACAGGGCCATGGAATTAGAAGACACACTGCAGACTCCCTGGACAGACACACAGGGGGACAGACATGGGCTGGACTCGAAGATAGACCGTTGATTCTGCAAGACACAAGACACAGGGGAGCGTGGGGTTGGACGAGAAGATAGACCAGACCGTAGACTCGGGGCACACAGGACATGAGGGCCATGGGCTGGATTGGAAGACAGATCGTAGACTCCGTGGACAGAAGACACAGGGGTGTTGGCTGGTGGGGAAGACAGACAGAAGATTCCATGGAGATGGGGACGAGGCCTTGATGAGGAGCAGGGACCATGGGAAGGTAGGCTACAGGGCAGGCAGCACCAAGGGGTCTGGGATGGAGTGGGATGTGGTTTCCATGGCCGCGAGGAGGAGAAACGGCTTTGGGAGGAGGCGCGGGGGCTGGGAAGCCTGCCTTCAGTGTGCGCAATGTGGACGGAGGTAGACTAGGTCTTCAGTGCATGGAGAAGGGAGACAACTGTAGGGCTTGGTGTGCTGATTAACCAGGTGCGCTTCCCCGATCTGGAAAACTCTCATGCAAAATTCCCCTACCTCCTCCCTCCACTATTACCATACAACATCTAATAATCTTATGTTTGACCTTCGTGGACACCATGAAACTGTGTGTTGTGTGTGTGTGCGAGCGTACTGTGTGCAAGTGTGTGTGCTAGTGTGTATAGTATCATATGCATATGGAGGTTCAATTTTCACCTTTCAAATTTAAGTTAACCAAGATCAGCCTAATGAATATCTCGGCATTGTTGTTGAATCCTCAATCATACACACAGCATTATCAGTCACATCCATCATCTTGAAACCCTTTCTGACAACACTCAAACCATTTCAACCATTCCAGGGACACGGTGGGCCGATGGAAACGTGGGAATGTGGAGAGGACCCGGCAGAAGAACCAGGACGTTTCCATGAGCGTGACCAAGCAGAAGAAAGGTGGATGAAGGGAGTGGTGAAGAAGCACGGGCTTCTTGTTTGAACAGTGCAGACAAGGTAGAAAACGTGAAGTGTGCTATAGGCCGGTAAAAACACATCTGAAACAATGTCACAATGCATCCCTTCCCCAACCCTTCCAATCACAACACCAGACACAGACTTCTTCCCATGTCATGAATTACTTTAACCCATTAAAAATTGCCTTACATTATCCTGGCAATCAAGTGTTTTGTTTTTTATTTCTGTCGACTAAGGCAGATTTTCCATCTACATGAGAGAACAAAAGCTCTCAAAATCAAATTTCAGCAACACCATCATTAAATTCTAGCCATGATGACAGCAAAGACAAATCCACCGGTTAAAATTCTCAAGTCAACATCACCATGCCACAATCAATTCACTCAAAATGACCAAACCAAAGCATGAGGGAGGAACGGAGTTTATCCAAGAACACTGTGCCATCAGGGACGAGAATCCGATTTGAGACGCGGGATTCCAGAGCACGCGTGGTTGAGAGCCCAGACACATGCATCCACATCAGGTATATATACTTGTACAGCGGCTGCCAGGTCTGCAAATACAGATTTAGCAAACAATCCCCTGCCTCCCTATCCACGGATCCTCAAAATACATCCCCAAGCCTTGCATACAAAGGAAAATCTATTTTACATGTTTCCAAGAAAGCAAAGCAAAAGTATACAGCTTTTACGTCTCATGCTCCCCTTAGAAGTAATAGTTCATGGTCTTCCTCACTGTTTAAAAAAAAAAAAATTCTCTTTATATTTTCTTTTGAGGTGTCATCTTATAAAATTCATACTTCAAAATCATAGATGTTTTCTCGCTACTTTCAAATGCAAAATTCTACTTTTTCCCCCATAACCTAATGAATGCCACTGTAATCTGAAATCAAATCCAAATGTATAAACTCAACTCAATGAAAAAATTGATTTAATTCTTAATCACCTAGCACATAACCAGACCATAGCTTTTGAACACATTAAAACCAAAGAGCAACTTAACAAATTGTTGTGAAATCCTGGACTTGCATGTCTCGAGGTAGTTTGGAACAGTGAATATGATGCAGAGCGGCAGAACCGATTTGCGGCTAAGGTCTCGTGTTCACCTCTGGTGTGACTGAAGCCATGTCTCCGGACACGGCGTCTGAAAATACATGATTAGCAACACCCTCCCTCCCCAACAGTGATGCAGTATCATTCCACTAGCATAAATCTGCTTGCAAGAGATGGAATCACGTTAACTGTACTGCCCTTCAGTTAGTTACTTCACGTTGACTGTACTGCTTCAGTTACTATGTTAAGCCTTCATTTGAAGAACATGTCTGTGTCTTGTCTTTTTTATTTTCCCCTCTAGAAGACATCTCTTTAGAAGAAATTCACAGCAATGTTGACAACTGGAATCAATTCATTATTCTATCTGTCTTTCTTGATATACGACTTGCTTTAGCAGACAGAAGAATAGACTTATATAAAAATGTTTTACTGACTAAAATGCAGCATGTTGCTTTATGTAACGAAAGATGTTTTATAGACTCAAAACGCATCATGTTAACAATTGCGCAGCTGTAACTGTTATACACCGTACCTGATGAACGATGTCTCCTTAAAAAAACCTTGACTGTCATTCCAGTTTACAATGGCAGACGGAAAATACCCACGAAGCAGAGGATGCTGGGAAGGGAAGGCAACTCCACATGCCAGAAAGCTTACGCTAACAGACCAGCAGCAATGGCAGGGAGGGAGCCGGGAGTCTGTGGAGCAGAGCATAGAACAACACACCAGCCAGACCTACGTCCACATCCCACAGCAAACCTCTAACGATGTGCAGCAGACAGATTTGCCAGGCCAGTGATCAGGACAGGTACAGGTGGATGGTTTCAGGGGACAGCGGAGCATCTTTGGCCCAATACACACTTCTTGTGTAGGCACGGTTTCGGCATGACTAGCAGGGCCATCTGTACAGCACAGCAAGGGGACACAAACAACAACACCCCCCCCCCCCCCCCCCCCCCCTTCCTTCCTCCTCAAAAATGTCCACTTCTAAATGACAATGCAATTGCCCTAAAATATCTTACACTGTTTTAATATTTTAACATTAGTGTCGTACATGCATTTTTCAATGTTGTTCTTTTTGACAACCAAACTGGTTAATTGCACAAGTGAATTCATTTATGGAATTATCTGAAAATGTGTATCACGCTACATAATTTTCACTTGTTTGACAGAAATGCACCTCAGTTACGCAGTAAATCTCTCCAACTGACTTCAGTGAATTGCTGAATTTTCTTTATACTATTAAATCATGCTTCTGTACAGCTTCACTATTTAAATCATGATTTTGAATTTTCTTCCGTAATTTTTTCTTCATTCTCCAAAACTTGTAGATTTCTTTCTTAAAAAAGCAACAAGGTTACCACTAAGCTAGAAAAATCCAACTCCAAGCGAACGGTACCAATGTCAGTCTGGCGATGCGTACAAGGTAAAGCAGAAAGTCCGATGAGGAGCAACAAGCACTCTTGATGCGTACACAACTGTTGGAAAAGCCAAGTTCAGGAAACTCTAAAGAGGATGGGTTCCGTACCCGATAGGACCTCTCTTTCCATCTGGAAAAGACCTTTAAGCACGCACACACCTACACACACGTACTTAAGTAAAAACATTCCATTCCCAGATCCCTTCTGCTGCTTCTTTCCCACCCCGAAACATGACGTAGCTTCAACAGTTCTCAAGTTTTCCAAACAAACTGCAGTAGATATGATCTTTTGGCGCCTCAAAATGAGAGCGATTACGATTACACACACACACACACACACTGCAGTTATATCTGTATACATTAAAAATCCAGCATAAAAGTTAATTTAACATCCACAGGCCTCACATGATCTCTTTTTCTCAAGGTATCCTGTTTTGTTTTGTTTTAAGACAGAAATGATAAAACACACATTGTGGGGGAAAAAGTGTGAAGAAAAGCTGAGCACCTCTTACAGCCAACAGAGCTCAAGACCACAGGACCAGGCAAGTCGTGATACATTCGTCGCTTCAACATTGGAACGATAGACCAGGAAAAAGGCGGCAATGTCCGTGCAGGAGTGTTGGTTGAAGCCATTACGGCAGAGCAACTTGTGGGGGCAGTACTGCTAGGGATCTGCAAATACAGCATCAACAATGCCCTTCCCCTTCTTCGCAGCATCCCTCCTCCCTTCCCTTAAGGATATATCACTTCTAACCAAGATCAAGCGTGAACCCCACTCACCATGCCCCTTCACTCTGGGCCAGAATTTCGGAATGTAGACTATTCCAAGGTATTCACATACAGTTTCACTCTGTATTGCCAAGAAAAGACCATTTTTACAACACGCTCAATGCAAAGTCAGTGGAAACCCAAATCATGATGCACCTTCTCAAACCATGTTCAGAATGTTATAAACATTGTGTATGTGCAAAATGTCTAGTTGTTGGTGTAGCCCCCCATGTTGATGACCAAAATACAAACCACAAGACCCTGATGCCAGACGCTTCTCTTGTGATGAAGTTGAATAATGGAGTGTGGTACAGAAGAAAGGCAGGCCATGCAGGGAATACAGGAGTCAAAACTTGTGTGACAGCAAAGTGATAGTGTAGAATGGGACAACCCTGTTGAGCAGAGCATGACAACACAAACATTGCCAACCTATCTTTTTTTCTGCAAAATCCTCTAAATGCTCTAGAGCTTCTGGGCGCTCAGTTTCTAATAAAATCAGTACAAAAATAATGTGCATCTAAAATATTTTTCAAAGAAAAGAACACAAATGCATGTTAAGTAGTGGGGAAAGTCAAACTGATGAAAGCAGAACGCATTTCAACCATTTACAAACAGCTGTACAGGCTGCTTTTCGAAAGAAACAGCTTTTGTTCAGCGATTTCAGTAGCAGAATTTTGGTTCTTTTGCCTCTAAATACAAGAGAATGCCATTGAATACAACAGAAAGCAAGCGTTAGAGTGAAACAGGGTATGACTCTCATTTATGTACATTATTCCTTTATGTCTTTATG
Source organism: Conus betulinus (assembly GCA_016801955.1). Taxonomy (NCBI): domain Eukaryota; kingdom Metazoa; phylum Mollusca; class Gastropoda; order Neogastropoda; family Conidae; genus Conus; species Conus betulinus. The sequence continues at coordinate 190,516 of JADBJO010003985.1, read as the reverse complement.
AGCTTCCATAGTTCATCTTACGTGGCAAGCCAAGTAGAACATTAAATGAAAACATGAAATAACCATCATAAGCAAACTACTTTCCATCTACTCATGCTTTAAGCTTTTTGATTTTTGAATACAATGCATTGTTCTTGCATAAACTGACCAATAAGCTTTTTCTTTTTTTTAAGAAACATTTGCTTTATGCTATCTACTGCCATTGTGCTTCTTCAGAATTTGTTGCTTCATGCAAGAAAAAATGTTTATTAGACAAACAAAAGGATGTTTTAAACATATATATATATATATGTTATGAAACATAACGAAGGAGAAAAAGATACAAGGCCATACCCATATACTTGGATAATGACAGAAAATATCTTGGGCGGACCACTCGAAGCATCTTGCTTGAAGCACTACTACAGGGACACAGCTGAGAAAAAGGCAGCGTAACCTTCCATCTCCAAGTTAAAGTGTCGACAGTACCGTTCACGCTATCTGCAAAGATTCTACACACAGCATTCATCACCTCTGCCCCCCCCCCCCCCCCCCCCCCCCCCACCCATACCCTTCCATTTCCACTCTCCCCCCTCCTTCCTCAATGAGGGCCTCTTTATCAAACTTAAAACAACAAAATGACCCCTCCACTTCCACTCTCCCCTCCTACCTCAATGACAGCCCCTTTAACAAATTTAACCTTTAATGGACTCTTCTGCTCAATAGTAAGGGTAAAAATCATCTGTAAGCAAGTAGCATCAAATCTCAAACCACTCTGAATCAGCATTTAATATTTCAGAATTAGCCATTTTATGGACTTTTTTTGTTCCATAAGAAAAAATCTGAAAGCAAGTAACATTCAATCTCAAACCACTTCAAAATCAGCATTTGATACTTCAGGTCTTTATGCAGCCATACTAAAATCAAAACCTAAGGCAGCGTTTCAGTTCTTACTAAAGGAACATGAATTACTCACAAACGTTATTAACCTCCTACGGCCAAACGCAAGGACTGCTACTGATAGGAAAAGTAAAAAGTTGGCACACAACATACAGGACATACACCTCGGAGTTGGTGGCGCAAGCATGAAATGCAGGATCCTTTATGTTTGGTGATGTGCAAGGCAATTGGACAGGTCCGGGGGATAATCCACAGATCGTATGTGAACCGTTTGCCACGTATTGGATATAAAAAAAAAAATGCTGGACATGGTCGCCGCATGGAACGTCATAAAAACCCAGACTTCCAGATGGTAGAACCTCGACTGCCTGCCTGCAATGGAACTTTTTACACACCTCCCACAACCCCTTCAGCCCAACATTTAACCACATCACTTAACGTGTTTGCATTTCATCAGACAAAATAATATATCTTTTAAATTTATTTATGTCAAAGGAATTTTATTCACTCATCTTTGAATTTTTATTGTCAAAAGAATGTTCAAATGTAAATGTAGACTGGAGATTTCTCAACATCACTTTACTAATGTGCTAAAAGATTCTTTATCACTTTAGGAATGAGCTAAAGAAGTTCATTAATTGAGAGCTTATTGTCAAAAGAATGTTCAAATGTAAATGTAGATTGGAGATTTCTCGACATCATTTTAGTAATGTGCTAAAAGATTCTTTTTCACTTTAGGGATGAGCTTAAGAAGTTCATTAATTGGGAAAAAAAAGGTGTGCAAAAGCAAGTATACATGAATATGAATGTAAAGTCTTCCTAACATTGCCCACATCAAGTGGTTTTGTTTTGTTTTTTACATGGTCACAATAAATTCTATGCTATTCATTTGCAAATTTGTTCACCGGCTGTTGGAAGACAGAAGACGCAAATCTATGCAGGGCCAGACAACATCCGTTTCGGGGTAAGTGTGCAGGACTTTAGTTTCATCCTCACTTCCGACACGGGCAAATCTTGATTAATTCCTGAAAATAAACTCCATATTCCCCATTTCCCCAAACCCAGCACAGGAAGGTAACCTAACAGAAAATCACCAAACACACTAAATGCAAATTTACTCAAGCAAAATTTATGAAAAAAAAAATTAATAGCAAACAACGACTCAAGCAAAATTTACGAAAAAAAATTAATAGCAAACGAGTCAGTGTTTTAATTTTCAGCACCAATACCAAATTTCTAATGTTTAAGAAAGTGCAACGTTTACTTTAAAAAAAAATTGTTGAGAACATTTTAGTTTCATCATCTTCACTTTAACATTCTCTTCAACATTCCTCAGCTTTACCTGAATGATTTTTTCACTGCTCAACTTTGATTTTTACCCCTCATCAACCCCACTTCTTTCTCCATATCCAAACCCATACCCCTTCTCTTCCATGAAATGCAACTACAGCTTTGAAGTCAACAAAATTACGAAAGCTTTGTAACTTTAGTTGGCCTTATTTATGAAAACCATCTCTCAAATCATTTACATCTCTCAAAATCTCAAGAGACTGTCTGAAATTAGCAAGTGATAAATGGAATACCACAACAGACAACGATTCCGAGAACAAGATGAGGCCAGCACAGGAACTCGCTGGGCGCCACTGAACGTCGACTTCTTATTGGTCTGCATCAAGTTGCAGGTAGAATATACCTCTGTAAAGACACTCACAAAAACCCTTTCCCCCACCACATCCATGCACATCACAAAACTATTGCAGGTGCCACATGCCTGTTAATATTTCCCATCTTTAGTTTTTGCTCTCACAACACAAAAAAAGTATACTTAAAGCCACTCATATTCAATGCTTGAACAATATTTTTTTTTTCTTAATTGCAGCCATTGCTCATAATTAAGAATTCCTAAAACTTTGAATTTTAATTCACAAGATTTTTTTTTTTTTCCTGCTTATTCAAATTGTCGCCGTTCATTTTGCCCTTGCATCCGCTTCACATCTTGTGACCGGTTGAAAAAATTCAAAAGATTCACTTTCTACAATGAGCAAAAAGTGATTATGTTTAATATTTACATGTAATTTTCCGTTCTTGAACACACAACCACAAAAATTTGAACCAATATGGTAATTTAACTATAGAGGACATTTATACCACAAAGCCACTTGATCAACTTCCAAGCGAAGGCCAGCATCAAATCCGTTTGGTAAAGAGGACTGGGACAAGCTGACATGTCCTTTGATCTGAGGAATGGTGATTCGTAGTGTATGGACTCGAGAATGAATGTTGATCGAGGGTTGTTGACTCGTAGTGTATGGTTACTCAAGAATGAATGCTGATCAAGGGTCGGTGACTCATAACGTATGGTGACTCGAGAATGAATGTTGATCGAGGGTTGGTGACTCATAGTGTATGGTGACTCAGGAATGAATGTTGATCGAGGAATGGTGACTGGGTAGTGTATGGGGACCACATCTTTCTCGCATTGCACCTGTCAGGTAGCCAGCCAGCCAATCAAGCGCACGCACGTCTGCAAAGAAACTCAAAACACCCCATTCCCTTCCCTTTCATGCATTTGTACTACCCACACCTTGAACATTTGTTATGGTATTTTTCTGTCATTTCACACTTCCACAGCTCTTCAATTTCCTTTCCCCCTCATCAATTCCTTCTCATTTAGCATTATCTCACAGACCTTTTCAATTTCTTTTCCCCCCCTCGTCATCCTTTAACAATTCCTTTAGCATCATCTCACTGATCTTTATAACTTCTTTTCTTCCTAATTGATTCCTTCTCCTTTACAATTCCTTCAGCATTATTTGCAGAATAATAAGAATGGTATGTGAAAGACCATCACAGAAAATCTAAACGCGTTACAAAACTATCATAGCGCAAGAGGGTTCTACACATCTGCAGTCACTGAAGTTACAATAAAGTACACCAAACCCCTTTCCAGGTATCAGAATCATCCAGTGGATTATCAGCAAGGCAAGTGGAGACAGGGTGGATGGACAGAGTATGATGACAGATGATGAAAGCTGTTCACTTCAGCACAGTGCCTTAGGTAATGCAGATTCTCCTCAACTGGTCGCTGACAGATGCGTCTCAAGCTCATAGAAACTCTGAAAATAAACTGAACACACCCCTGTTCCCTTCTCCTATCCACACATCTAACAAAAAAGATGGAACTATATCGAGTAGAGCATGCACACTTATCCTCTTTCTGAAATAGTGCATCGAATTTGCTTCTCATGTAGACCTTTAAATGAAAGTAATACAACCACTGGAAGTAACCCACTTATATCTTTCTACATTCAAATTAAAGCTGGTTTTGTTCTCTGAATACACCACTCGAAGCAGTTTAAATTAGTTTCAATACAAAAACCAACACTGTAAGCTTATCATCATCCTAAATTCAATTTTCTATGAGCAAAAAATACAGAAAATTCTTTCAGTATTTTTGTTAATTGATTCTACAATTTAGCTTGACACACGTCAGTTCCAATATTTTTTTTTTTCATTTCCTGATCTGGATCTATTTTAAATTACTAATGAATGCAATACCACAACAGAAAAGCTGCAGCAACAGCAGAAGAGCTGAACAAGACGCGGATGGCGGCGTGGATGGATTGACTGGAAGAACTCGGGCGGCGTGACCTAACTTCCAACTGGCTCGTGTCACGACGGAGGCGGAGCGGAAAACGCTTCTGTAAAGACACTCAAGATCCCCCTTCCCTTCCACATCCATGCAAAACTACTCCAGCTACACTAGGTCAATGGACGCTTCTCTTTCAGAATCAGAATTTACTTTAAATCATTCATATGTTCAATGTTTGAGGTACAATACAAAAATTACTGCATTGGCTGTCTGTCATTAATTGCACAAATTTCTTTTAAAACATCAAATTGTTTTTAGTTTCTCGTTATCTAACAAAAAAAATCCACTTAGTTTTTCTTTTAACCCTTGCAACTGAAAACTCCATTTCCTCAGTTGATGGTTTGTAACTGAATGAATAATGTCAAGCACTTCATGTACTCCCACAAAGAACTGGAAAAACCTATCACAGAAAATCATTCAAGCAATTTAACCAACATACAATTATAAGGAAAATTTTACCCATCATAGTCGATGTATTCCCAAACAAAGGCCAGAACCAAATCCGTTGTGCAAAGTGAAAGGGACAGACACATCATATGATCCGAGGAATGGCAACCAAACCAGTCTGCAGGTTCAAGAACGTAGGTTGACGTACATCTTTCATACACGTGGAGCAATCAGGCAGCCAATCGTCAAGCTCATGCACCTTCTGTAAAGAAACTACGAATCCCCCATTCCATTTCTATTCATAAATCCCCATTCCCGTTCATGCATCTCAGCTACCACTGTCTCGATTTGCTAATCTTTCTTCCCAGCAATTCACAATTTACACTGATCCTCATTCCTCTATTAGCCATTTTGCGTTATTTGACATCTTCATATCTCAGTTATGTAACGGTTCTTATTGGCGTTCATTTCTCTTTTTATTTCTCCATAGACAACAATAGTTCTTACTGAAGTTAATTTCTCTATTATTTATCATCTCTCTTTATTTCTCTGTATGCAACAGTTCTTGATGTTTATTTCTCTCTTGTTTATCAATTTCTTCATCTTCACACACACTCTTGAGCGTTATCTTCAAATTCACTGAAAACATGGACAGGTAAGAAAAAAAAAAAATAACATGTATTGAATAGTCCACCGAGCGCAACTTGTACAGTGCTTTTAGTCATGGAAGTGAATTAAAGGTATACCACAAACCCCTCCTCTCCTGACTTCAGAATCATCCAATGGTTTTCGCATGGAGACAGGATGATGGACAGTGTGCCGATAAAAATGAAAGCTGCTGGCTTGTGTACTGTGTCTTGGGTAATGCTGCAGTTTTTTCTCAACAGGTTGCAGACAGGCAGATCTCAAGCCCACAGAGACTTCTGAAAAAAGCATAACTACATCCCCCTTTTCCCCTTCACCCACGTACACACTTCAAGACATTCAAGAAAGAATACACACATTTCCCAGAGCATTGCATCGTTTTCATATCCAGACCTGGTGGGGGGTGGGGGGGGGGGGGTGGGGTGTTCAGTACCGTTTAAAAAAAAAAAAAAAATGCATGCAACATTGGATGAATCAAAATGGAGGATATAGTAATAGATTTACTGCCACATTTTCATTCAGTAAGGCAGACGGGGATGAACAATTCTGCATGCTAGGAAAGAATGTTGCAGGTCACTGTATTGTGTATCACACTTTCATTTCACAATTATCTTCTTTCATATGACCATGTATAATGCAATAAAGGGTTATTATTACGTGCAATTCAAGTCGCAAAACGAAGTAACACAAATGCGTTTACTAAACACCCAAACAAATCAATACTGCAACAACAACCTTGCAAGCGCCGGACAACGTCAACAGAGAGCAAAAAAAAAAAAAAAAAAAAAAAGAATTCGCCGGATTGTGCCCACAAATCCTCCTCACAGACTTGCGGAAATCGCCGGATTGTGCCCACAAATCCTCCTCACAGACTTGCGGAACAGTCGTGAGCTTGCCGATGTACGTCTTCGTGACTTCGTTCAGTCAGCGTATGAACTTGAATTTCTGTAAAAAAGGAACTCGCAAACCCCCCCATGTTTCCCTTCCCATCAACGTTATTCCTACAATATTGTGTCACCATTTCTTTCTTAATTTGCATTACTTTGCCGCATTCATTATATTCATGTGAATAGATTTACTTCTCAAAAAGACACACTTCATCACAAAGTGACTTTTACACAAACAATTCAGCAGTACCAATAATGAAGACGCATCAACAACTTTGGCAAGGAATTCCACGCAAATTAAAATATACACCACGCAAAAAGCATGAGTGTCAAACACTAAGAGCCACAACGCAAAATCCAATCTATATACCACATCGCAAAATCCAATCTATATACCACGTCGCAAAATCCAATCTATATACCATGTCAGTGCCTGCATCGCCTCCCTGTGCTTCACCACTGAAGATGGACGCCCTTGGTAACAGCAGCATAAAGCCGACATGGGAAATGGCATGGACTGCTTGGTTCACCGAGGGATTTGGAGTGATTTCACAGAACCTGCAAGCAGACTGGACATCTACCCCAGCCCCCCAGTTTCCCCCAACACAAGTCCAATATTTGCCTAGCACAAGTTCTCTCATGTTTGATTCCAGTACTTGTCAATAAGCAACACCATGCACCTCGTTCATCATTTTAAAGAAGACAGAAAGCCCCATTCAACCCCCCATTCCATGATGAAAACCAAGACTTAAAGTCTTTCAAACAAGATCAATGATTTTCATATATACATATATATAGATATAGCTATATATATATATATACATAAATAAATCAATTGTTCATTACTCGGTTGAATTCTTAACTTAAAGATAGAAAGCATAGTACCTGTCCTGGGTAAAATTCTACTAATAAACCAGTGGAAACCGAACCTCCCAGAAAACGCCGAGTGCAAAGCAACGAACAAAACTGGTTGGAGAACTCGTTCGCAGCGCGCAGCGAAGTCCACCACTGCCGTATGGGGATGGTTTGAGTGAAAGTGGGTAGATCAGACTTGTGAGAACCAACTGGTAAACTACTTGAAATGCAAAGACCTGCAGACAGGACAGAATCAAACATACCTCTTCCATTGCTATTCTCTAACAGAATCAAATATACCTGTCCTGTTGCCATTCTTCACAGAATCAAACACACCTCTCCTGTTGCTATTCTTTAACTGAATCATACATCCCTTCTCCTATTGCTGTTTTTTACATTACCTTACTGTCCAAAAAAAAAAGTAATTCTGTCAAAAAAAATTTACATTTATTGAAGGCAACCAATTCATTTATTTGTTGTTTTTTTTTTTTCCCCCCTCTTCTTAAATCATACCAGCATTGAATAACATTTCTTTCCATGTTCTCTCCTCAGCAAACTTTTAAGATCGTTAATGATGTAGCTGTATATTCATGGACAATAAAACAACCCACATAAAAGGGAGGGGAAAAAACCTGCGTCTTGAATCGAGAATTTTCATATTGTGAAACGTTTCGTTCCTTGTTTTTCCTTTTTATGGTGAAGCATTCGTTTATCCTTTAGAGCACAAACACATTACATCAAGTATTTATTAACTTTTGTTTCTACAGTTTACAAAGATGGAGCGAAATAAGCTATTAAATACCAGGAAAGCAAAAACAGCCATGTGTGTACTCCCTGCAGTAGGTGGACATAGAAGACAGGTGGAGAACAGGTCAGCAGACATAACCTGCCCCAGTGATGGATGCGCAGAAAGCGATACCTCCCCAGGCCTCTACACCCATCAGTGTCGGCTGTAAACCCTCCCTGGCAATATGCATGTGAACTACCATCCCGACTCTCTTGAGTGCCCCAGAGTGCAGCTGCAGAAGCGATGACGTGGTATTGTACAACCCTTGGACGTTCTGATGTTTGTGGTCTCATGCGTTGTGCCACGGCTGCAGATGTGGCTGTGTTGGAGCGACAGACAAGATGACGAGACAAAAGATGTGCAACCAGACAGACCAGGCAGCGTGACTGGGCTGTGGTACTGTTCTGTGCGTTGTGTAGAAAGTGGGAAGTCGGACACTTTCGCCAGGACTCAAGGTATACAAGAACCTGTATTGCGTAGGGGAAAAAAAAAAAAAAAGTATGTGCCAGAAAGTATGTGGACGAATGAGTACAAAAATAGTTGACTGATAGGGCATCATTTCCATTCTCGCAAAGCCAAGACCAATCCAGCATAGGAAGATCCATTACAAATTTTGATTTCCACTCAGACCATTTGACCAAGTTAAAATCTTGACTTCCAATCAAACCATATTATAGTTTTTTAGCTCCAGCAAAAAAGCTGTTCAGTTTACATTCAACTTGGTAAACACCATTATTCACACAAGTCAAGATTATAAAATCTGTACTCCCTGCAGTATGCGGCAAGAGCAGACAGACAGGTGAAGAACAGGTCAGTGGAGCAGATGCTTTGTATGGTACCGATGTTGTCAGGGCATGGGACAGCCAGCTGGGTAGGAATGGATGATTGTAGCAGTAGTACAGGAACCCAACATGAACAGACATGGGAGTATGAACAGTGGAAGCTGCCTTCAACCCTCTTGGACGTGATTACAACCCCTCCTCATCAACAGCCCACGGTGACATCAGAGAAGTGAATGCTTGCAAGTGGGAGTACAGCTCATGGAAGCCTCCTCGTTTCATGGCCTTGGGACTTGTGCAATGGCTCCAGTAGATGTGTTTCTGTGTTGGGGCCAAGGCAGTGAGGGATGCGTTTCTGTGTGCAGACTGGGCGTATGGATTCATTCGTTTCCCTCAGGTCTTGAAGTATACAAGAACCTGTTTCATATTGGAGAAAAAGAATGTGTGCAGAATCTATGCAAAGAGGCATAAGCCAGTGGGTGTATAATGTATTCACAACTTCAAACCTGCTAAATTACAGCAATGAAGACTCAGCCAAACAAAGGACTATCTGAATCACAACTTCAAACCTGGCTAAATTACAGCAATGAAGACTCAGCCAAACAAGGACTATCTGAATCAATTTACCTCAACAATATTTAAAGTAAGATTTTGACTTATTAGATCCCAATATGATGGTATACCATAGGTCATAAAACAGGCTTTGAATATTCTTTGAATATTTGGACTTAACATATTCACATCTGATCAAATTTGATAGTATTCCTTAGTTCAGGGGAGTTCCAATGCGATTGTATTCATCAAGTCAGAAGAAAAAAAATTCCCAATTCATTAGTTTGGATTAAAAAAAAAAACATCTGTACTCCCTGCAGTACGCTGAAGGAAGAGATGGACAGATGGGGGCCACAACATCTGAGCAGATGCCTCATGTGGTGCTGATGGTGAAGGGGCATGAGAGGAGGAGCTCGGCAGGGATGGATGGTGTAGGAGACCAACAGCAACCCAAACCAACATGGCGCCCAGATGAATGCAGCTATGAACCTTCCTAGGCATGTGAACCCACTGGAAACCTCTAGAATTCCTTGGTCGGACTGACGAACTTGGGGAATGGCAACAACCCTTGGAAGCTGGATGACTGTTGTGGTCTTGCATGTTTTGCGATGGTTCCCCCAGATATGGTGGTTGCATTGGAGAGACAGACGAGAAGTTGCGACAGACAGCAATGATGGAAGTGCAGACACGGGAGGGCAAACAGACAGGATTCGATCTCTAGGCAGACGGACACAATCTCTCCAGAGTTTGCTCTCGCAGGGGCGCGTTTCAAAGAACCTGTTTTGAATGTGTACAGAAAGCGTGTGCAAGAATTCATGCTGAACTTCACAGACGCTAATGGTTGACACAGCTTGTTCCACTTTAGTATAGAATTAAAGACAGTGCAAAAATTCATGCTGAACTTCACAGACGCTAATGGTTAACACAATTATTCCACTTTAGTATAAAATAAAAAAAAACAAATTTGAAGAAAGTGCTCATTTTTACCAATTGAAATGATTAAACTCGCGTTAAATTTCATACACATTTATGATTTTTTCAATTATTTCATGACGTCAAACATTTGTTTTTTTAAACATTACTCATTTCTCATGTCACAAAAAAAATTTTCTTCTTAATTCTCTCGCTCAAGTACTGTTCATAATGGAAAATGTTCTCAAAATAGTAACTCTGATATGGGGAAATCAATGATGTTTTGCAAAACACAGAATGAGAAACGACAAGATTGTGTACTCCCTGCTGTGTACTGGCTGTGGAGGGACGACAGGACAGGACAGGACAACAGACCAGCAGTAACAGTCAGAGGCAGGGTGCGTGAGGAAGAGGAAGCAACAGGAAGGATGCTGAGGCAGCAACAAGGGGGAGACGCTTGGGAGGCCTTGGTGATGACATTCTGTCAGGACGACTACTACAGGGACAGCTGGAGCAGGGAGGTGGCAGGACTCAACTTGACCGTATGCAGATTCTCCACATCTAAGGCGATCGGGACCCTTCCTATCAGATGACGCGTACCCTTCCCAAAAGGTAGAACCCCGGACCCCTGGCAAACCATCTTGAAAGACCCTTGGAGGAAACTCCCACAGACGCGAAGGAAACCCCTGGACACGTAGCTCTTGTGGCTGAGGCTGACAGGTCGTGCAAACTGGACTGGTGACTTCACTTCAGACCTCCAACCCCATTCCCCATAACTAAAAGCGTTTCTTTGCAATACAAATGAACTTTAGTTCATACACGTCGAGCTGTTCATCCAGCCCAAAGTTGCAAACCATCTCGGTCTAATAACTTGAACATCACGCTCGCACATACACAAGTGATTTACATCGTTTCATCAATTTGAAACAAAGGTTTAAAATATCACCATGTCATGTGATTCAGACCTTTGTAAATCACCTCTATATGTACCACAATCATTGACAATATTCACATCAACATCCAATGAACAGGGGCTGATAATTCATCACGGTTGCCCATCCTTCCATTCCGTTTTCAGAACCACTCACTTCTTGATTCACTCACACATTACTTATGGCATTTGTGGCTCTTAAAGTCTTATAAAGCAGTCATAGTTTTTAAAGGGAAAGTGGGTTGTGCAACTTTCTGTGAATCATGGTACAATAAGATGCAGCATTAAAACCAATTTGTTTCATCTTATAAACACACAAAAATAAAACCTTGTACCAAGTATGGCAACTCAAACTCATCATGAAGTGGAGAATAAGACTTGGCAAAATTGGAGTTAACAAACAATTCAAATGAGAGAGGAGAAAACCAAAGGAAAATGAGGGGGAAGGGGAAGGAAATAAACTGATCTGTATGTTTCAACAAAACAAACTCATTTGCTAATTTAATTGTCTGAAAAAAAATCTGGCTTCTCTGCCTTTCAGTTCAAAACTACTTTCCAGTTCTTTGGCAAAATACTTGTCCATCAAAGTGAGACTGAAAGGTAAGATGAAAAGGTTTACAATGAAGTATCAAAAAAAAAAAAAAAAAAAAAAAGAAAAAAAAAAAAAAAAAAAAAAAAAAAAAAGAAAAGTTGAATCACCAACTGTGTTGGGCCAACATTCAGGGCCAGTTTTTCACCAGCACTCATTTATCAAACAACGGCCAATTCAGACTTTTTTTTTTTTTTTAAATCGCACTACGCATTCATCAAAGCTGTTCGTCCATGCTGCTGCCAAATTCATTCATCAACGTTCATGGTCAATCAATATTTGGTTAAGTGGAGTAACGTTACATGTGCACTTTATTTGGACATATCATGCAACTCAACTCCCAAAGGCGAGTCATCTAATGTAAATGGTGAACCGATATCCCATAGTACATCCGCAACCAAAGGGTAAAAAAAAAAAATACCTAGTTCAAAGCAGAATATTTGCAGAGCCACATATCCAATGGATACAGAAAGTAGCAGGAGAGTGAAAATCTTGGGCAGTACATTTCAACCAGGAAAATCAATTACCAGAGGGAATGTATATTATCAATCGATCATGTGCACTCCTTTAACCTATAACAAAGTATTGCAATGGCAAAATCCACTGTCCAATCATAGAAATTTCAGTTACAGTGTTACTTGGCAACTGCATTCCGCCAGCTTTGCCAGAGACTGCACATTCAGTCAACCTCATTCAGATTCCACTTCGCCTCCATTCGACCGCACCTAAGCTACAGAACCGCGTTCGGTCAACCACCCACTCGACTTCATTACTGGCTGTTCCAAGAGTATTATAAGAACTACCCCCATTTTCTTTTCTGTCCAGCATTTTTATTTTTTCTGAATCAGTCAACAACATCAGCGGTCCTGGCACATATGTTTTGGCAAATTATGTCCAGTTGAAGGATTAAACCACTAAAGACAAGCATAACCTTCTGTTTACACTGGAAAATTTCTCATCCTTGGCCAACCCCAACAATTTTTGCAAACCCCAGCAACCAAAAATTACGGTGTAACTGTCACATCGGCTAACATGATCTCCACCATCACAAGCCCAACATTTTCTGCATTCATCAATCAACATCACATTTCAGGCTTCCAATACAACAAACCACATCAAGTGAGACAGCATCAGTCAGGACCTCGCACTCATGATAAAACAAAAAAAAAAAAAAAAAAAAAAAAAAAAAGATAAAACAACAGCCTCCATATCCACATTGCAGTCAGTCATCTAACCACGAGTCATGATCCAACAACATCGGTAAACTCCCAGTTTGTCCCCAACAACACCCAACATGCGATTCAGTCTGCATCATCCACCCCCATCATCACACAAAGGTCACCACTGACAAACCTCATTCAATCACCATGGGCAAACCGGTCTTTACAACTGGACAAGAACATTCATTTGTAAACAAGCCAGTGTTTAGGGGGTATAATCCTTCAGACCAAGGCATCAGTCAGCACAGGCAGACTCGCATCAGTCACCACACAGACAGACCCTCAAGTCATCACTGACTCCGTCCATCACCACAGGCCGACTTGTCAGTCACCACAAGCAAGAAGTCATCACACACTCCACCAGTCACAACCGACCCCACTGATCATCTACTCAAGCAGTCACAGTCACTCGACCCCTATCAGTCTCCACAAACCGACATCCAGATCTCCACAGGTAGATTCCCTTTAGTTGCTACAGACTCCATCCGTCACTACAGACTCCATCCATTACCACAGGCAGACTCCATCTGTCATTACAGGCAGACACCATCCGTCACTACAGGCAGACTCCGTCCGTCACTACAGGCAGACTCTGTCCGTCGCTACAGACTCCGTCCATCACCACAGGCAGACTCCATCCTTCACCACAGGCAGACTCCATCCGTCACTACGGGCAGACTCCATCCGTCACTACAGTCTCCATCCATCACCACAGGCAGACTCCATCCGTCATTACAGGCAGACTCCGTCCGTCACTACAGACAGACTCGTCCGTCACCACAGGCAGACTCTATCCATCACCACAGGCAGACTCCATCCGTCATTACAGGCAGACTCCGTCCGTCACCACAGGCAGACTCCGTCCGTCACCACAGGCAGACTCCATCCGTCACCACAGGCACTCCATCCGCCACAGACCCGGCCATTACAGGCAGACTCCGTCCATCACCACATGCAGACTCCATCCATCACCACAGCAGACTTCAGTCACTACAGACAGACTCCCTTCAGTCTCTGCAGGCAGACTCCATTTATCACTACAGGCAGACTCCATCCATCACTACAGACTCCATCCGTCATTACACAGGCTTCAGTCTCTGCCGGCAGACTCCATCCGTCACAACAGACTCCATCCGTCATTACAGGCTTCAGTCTCTGCAGGCAGACTCCATCTGTCACTACAGGCAGACTCCATCCGTCACTACAGCAGACCCCATCCGTCACAACAGACTCCATCCGTCACTACAGGCTTCAGTCTCTGTAGGCACGCTCCATCCGTCACTACAGGCAGACTCCCTTCATCACTACAGACCATCTGTCACTACAGACTCCATCCGTCACTACAGACAGACTCCATCCATCACTACAGACAGACTCCCTTCAGTCTTCACAAGCAGACTCCATCCGTCACTACAGACTCCATCCGTCACTACAGACAGACTCCAAGAGTCCATCCGTCAGTACAGACGCCATCATCCCATCCGTCACTACAGACTCCATCCGTCAATACAGACTCCATTCGTCACTATACACTCTATCCTTCACCACAGGTAGATTCCCATCTGTCACTAAAGGCTCCATCCATCATCACACACAGGCTCCATCTGTCACTATGGACTCATCCGTCACCACAGGTAGATTCCCATCCATTTACAGACTCCATCTGTCACTACAGACTCTATCCATCACCACAGGTAGATTCCTATCCATTCACAGACTCCATCCGTCACCACAGACTCCAGCCGCCACCATAGACACCATCTGTCACCACAGGTAGATTCCCATCCATTTACAGACTCATCCATCACCACAGGCAGACTCCTTCAGTTTCCACAGGCAGACTCCATCCATCACTACAGACTCCATCATTCCCACAGGCAGACTCCCTTCAGTTTCCACAGGCAGACTCCCTTCAGTTTCCCACAGGCAGACTCCCTTCATCACCCTAGAGTATTAATCACTATGGACCCCATTACTCACCACAGGTGGACTACATCACCACACACATTATCAGTCACCACTGGCACACCCTATCAACCAGCCTTCATCAGTCATCACAGACCTATCGGTCACCGCATACTCCATCATTCACCATAGGAAAGTCCCGTCACTCTACTTCTTCCCTGTCAATCATCACATACTGATGTCTTGTCACCACAGGCAACTTTTAATGAGTCACCATAGACTAGCTTTAGTCATAAGAGAAACCATCGATCATAACAGGCTCACAACAGCCTATCAGTCTCCACAGGCACCACAGGCAAACCATCAGTCACCACAGGTCAGCTTTCGTCACAACAGGCTTCATCAATCACAACAGCTCCGTCAATCACAACAGAAGACTCCACAGTCACCAAGTCAATCTCCACAAGCAGACATAAAACAATCGCCTCAAAGTCACAGACAACCACTGCACGTTTCAGTCACTCGAGGCCAATTCTCGCCAAAGTGGGCAGACATCTTAATGAGACATTACATGCATTCAATCAAACTTGCATCAATCAGATCATCAATCATCAAAGACATCACCACCACATTCACCATGACCGTTTCCCACATGCCAACACTCCAGTCTTTCTCAAGCTCAGCTTCACCACTTCACTCGTCAGCTATTGCCAAGTCAAACACCAATTCAACGCATTCACACTTAATTCCATTCCACTCAAAAGGGCCAGCACATGCTTTGCATTCCTCTCAATCACATTCATAATTTGCATAATCATGATCAAACACATCATTCTGGCCTACATGAAAATTCACATACTTCCCGCCCATTTCATTCCAGTCATTCTCTCCATCAACTTCTCAATGTCCTTTGCACCGTCTTTACATTCTACACATCTCAATAAATGCAATGCGCACATCTCTTCCAGATGTTAAGGGCACTTCCCCCGTTCTGAGCAACTTCACGTTTTATTACAATACTCTTCAATCAGATAAATCAACAATACTTTTGAAAAACATTTCCTGCTAACTTTTCTATCTCTAGCCTTTTCACAAGTTTCAGCTTTGTTCAACTTTTTCTGCACTCCACAGAACCAACTGGAGGAGATTTAACAATTTGACAACTGTCAAACTTTCACATATCCTCTTTTTCTGCTATTTGCGCATTCTGACCAGCTCACTGTTCTGGATAATTCAAGACATCATTCATCTCTCCAGATAATCACTATACGAAACGCTCTCACCATTCTTGACAACTCGCACAACATTTGCCCCTCTCTGGGATACTCATTCTGAAGACTTTCAACTCTTCTCACCACCCTAAACTAAAGATCCTTCGATCTAGCCAACTGATAATCCACAGAGTTCTCACCATTCTTGAACTCTAACAACATTTGCCATTTGACACATTCATCATTCTGAAAGCCATCATCACTCTCACCACTCTGGACAGCTCCAACTACATTCACCACTGTGGATAACTCGTCATTCAGAAAGCTTTCACTCCTCAAACTCCTCACTCTGGTAACTCGAACAGCATTCATCACACCAGTAACTCATTCAGAAAACTCTCCACCACACTAGTAACTCACGACTCTAGACAACTCAAAAAACACTCGCCAGTCTAGTGGAACTCGCTCTAAAAGCTCTCCCCTCTATTAACATTCACCATTCTGAACAATTCAAGTTGTCGGGACAACTGAACAACACTGGATAATTAGTATCACTCGCAAGGCTCACACACTCCAAATTCTCACCACTGTGAACAACTACTGACAGCATTCGCCACTCTGAAAGCTCCCACAATAACTGTCGCTCTTTAGACATCTTGCCATTCTGTCATCATTCTACCATCAAACAGCTACAACTCATCACCAACATCAATCATCATTCAGGACAACTCTCTGTATAGTGCACACTCCACATTCTGTTCCGAGCCATTATCTTTCTGAAGGACAAAAACTCTTGCCATCTGTTCCTACTCTGATCCCTCTCCAATTCATGATAACCACAGCCACTCTCCACAACTCTCGCCACAAGAACTCTTGCCATCTGTTCCTATTCTGATCCCTCTCCAATTCATGACAACCGCAGCCACTCTCTACAACTCTCACTATACTAGATAAGCCACTTTTTCAACGCTTGTGGTAAACACTCGCTGTCACTACCAACCACTCCCAGCAGAGCACGGCAAAAGCTCCTCGCTCAAAACTCAAAACTACCTCCTTTCTAACAGAACAGTCGTTCCCATGACCACTTTGGGCCATCTTTCAGTCTGGCATTCTCTCCCGTTCAGACAACTTTCATCAAGTGAAGCGTCTGTCATTCACTCACAGTGTTTCATCTTTTGTAGTTCTAACTTCTTCCACAACAGCATATTTTTACACAAGATCACACAAGATCATGTGCTTCAAAGTACCACTTTTATATGAATCAATAGCCGGTCATCTATGGTTGTCAGTTTGTTCTTTTGTTGATGCCCACATCTTCATTGTAAAGTAAAAGCAAAACTTGTGACCATGTTCAAAACGTTTCACAAGGTCTATTAGGCTATGCAGTCGCTATCAACAGACTGAGGTCAGTTCTCTGTCGTTTTACCAACTCCATGACGTTTTCCAAACTGCTCATAGCTCGATGGCAATGTGTTGGCAATTTATTGCCAACACACTGTCTACTCTCATTAGGTAAGTTTAATTAATAAACTAGTTGCTTTGAAACTACCATTTAGGTTGAAGGATCATTTGACAGGGCAGGATGACAAAAACCAAAAGGAGGAGGAAAAAAAAATGGCAATGGTCATTCTTGAATAAAAAGAAAAACTCCTTTTACCCACATAATGCAACAAGCACACAAAACTCCATCTCTGCTGTTTACCATACAATGCACAACCCAATGCTATTTTTCCCTCTCAAACACACAATCAGTTCTTCATCATCACTTTTCTCTCAGAATTGCAATATACGTATTTAAATACAGGACAAGTTTAAACACAGGTATTTCGAGCAGCTGATTTTGAAACATATTTTAGCAGCTTTTGAACACTGATAACAGTGGTTAGAAAGAAATACCATAGACCATTCGTTATAAGGACCAACCAAACAGAATGCATTTCAATGAAAAAGGAAATTTTTAAAGTGCAGCCTGTATAACAGGCAAAACTGTTATGTAAAATAAACACAAGCTTGACCAAACAAGGGTATTTCTGGCAGCTGATTTTGAAACATATTTAGGCAGCTTTTAACACACCTCAACAGTGGTTAGAAGGAAATACCTTTGACTTAAAAAGGATCAAATGGAATGCATTTCAATACATTTTCAAGTGTAGCCTGTACAACAGGTAAACTTTCTTTTTTTTTTTTTTTTGAAGTTAAATCAAAACAAGTCTGACCAAACTCAGAATAAACAAATGACATCTGATTCATGGCCTTTTTCAGCACACCCTAAGTATGCCCCTTCATGCTGATTCCATTTCAAACAGCAGACCAACAATAGATACCGGTGAACTGGAAACACAGACAGTAGAAGCCGGCTTTGAAAATCAATTTTCACCAAACAGTAAGGAGGTAATTTAGACCAATATTTCATGACTAACAATTGACTCAGACAATTTTTTTCATGACCCAGTATTCAGTTCTCAACTAAACTAGTAGTATGCAGTGAACAATTAATCCACGGTCTGATTGCAACAACATGGAGCTTATGTATACAATCCATTGTGCCCCCCACAACAATGAGTTTTGTCTGTAACCTCAGAATTTATTAATATATCCAAAACCCCATGTTCCTTTATCTAATTCCCACAGTTTTTTACGACCAAGACATGAAGCATTTGGGCAGCAAAATGAAAAAAATTACCATACAGAGAACCCAATACCAGCTCAATACATCAATCTAGATTTGTTTTTTTTTTTTTTGTTTTTTTTTACTGCACACAATCTATGTGCTCCATATTGTACTGCTTGACATTAAAGTCCTCATACATTCCTTCTCAGTTCCACTTGGACTTCAATTTGAACTGCTGAAAGGGTAGTCCACAGACCATTCAAAAACAACTTTAGCACGGATCAATTTCTTTATCAACTTGTCATCTTTTTAGTATTATCCTTTTTTTTTTTCTTTTTTTTTTTTTTTTTTTCTCTCCTCTCTTTTTTTTTTTTAACTACTGAATATACATATTCAATTTATACAATGTATTTTCAACAGCAATTCTGTGTTCATTTGTCAATTTCTCTTGTCTTAGGTCCAGATCTTTCAATATGACCCATTCTCTTAACACAAGTGTTTTTCATTTGTGTCAACATTTCATTGGCATAGTTCATACATACATACTCCAAATTTGGTTAGTTTTCCATCTTCATTTTCTGCATCCAACTATAATGTCATCTTTTTCCAATAATTTCTTCCCCTCTTCTCTTTTTTCTTCTTTTTTTTTTTTTTTTTTTTTTTTTTTTTTTTTTTTTTTTTTTCCACTTTTTTTTTTTTTTTTTTTTTTTTTTTTAAATTTCCATCCCCCCTTTTTCTTTTTTTTCTTCTCTTTGAAAGGATGGCTTTGCTTTTGTAAACGTTTAACTGATGTAATTTGCTCCCCTCCTTTTCACATGCCAATCTCAATCCATTTGTGCATGTCTTTACTTCTCATAGATCTGCAAACGGTCAACAACTAATCCATACACTTTACAATCAATATGTGATGACCATATCCTGGTACTCTTGTGTTGGCGATGAACTTGGATGCTATGGGCTGTGCAAACCAGGACCAACAGAACCGAGGATGCCGGAAGGAAGCAGTCCTAATGGAATGGGTCATATCTGGACAGCGAGGGGTTTAAATGGAATTAAACCTTCCTAGCTCAGTGAGGGGATTGGTTGATGATCCATCAAGCATTTCTGTAGAAACAAAAAAACAAACAGGAATAAATAGTACTTTATTTCAATTTCCTGTGGATACAAGCATACACAAATATGGTCAAGTTATGCAATGACTTTTTCAACACCAGACCTGTTTATCCCAAATTCATATACCTGTAATATCTCAGACAAAAACCTGTAATTTAAAAAAAAAAAAAAAAAAAAAAAAGTAACTTTCATTTCATGATCGCAATACTTTCGCAACTTATGAAGATTTGAAAGAGCCGGCCATTGGCACGTAAGATCACTTCGACATCTTTGACAAAGTGAACATGCAAGGCACGCTGGGGAATGTCTTCTTGCTGCTTTTGACCCGAAACGGTAGCAGACAAAACATCGCGTTCAGCAATTTTCTTTTTTTGATATTTTTCTGTAATTTTTTTTGTTGCTATAATTCCCACAATTTTGATTTTTCCATAAAAATCATGGCAAAATTGTAAGGGTAAACAGGTCTGCAACACAGTAAAATAGCATTGAACTGATTTTTTTTTTTTTTTTTTTTTTTCTATCCACTCCACTAACCCTAATTTCTAAACCAACCTACCCCCCCCCCCCCCCCCCCCCCCCCCCCCCCTTCTCTCTCTTCATGATGGGTGGGTTCCTCATCTGTTCGGAATATTTCCTTGAACTTTCTGTATTGAACACCATACAAATAAGACAAATGTAGACACATCTGCCTCCTCCCTCCTCAACATTCCTATTTCCTTTTCAGCAATGTGATGTGAAACCAACTTGGACAGACAAGCATTTTTAGACCTTCCTTCTTTCACCGTTTCAAAGTTGTTGGAGGACATATTCTTTCCAAAGTTCGAAGACATATTTACGTAACACAAACAATCCACTCTCTTGAACACAGCAGAGTCTATCTAAATTAATTCATGAAATATGGCAGAGTATGACTGAAAAAAAAAAGAAGAAGGGACAAGCATTCATCAATCTGAACGAACAGAATGTGCAGTTCCCACTTTGGAGGCAAGATGCGAGTGCATTTGTCAGGTGAATAAAAAGTGGTTACTTCTTTAACTTTCCCAAAATACATTCCTTCATCTCGGCTCCAGCCTCCTTTTTTTTTTTCAGTGACTGCCTACAATAAGAGCAAAATTTTTTAACTGATCAAACACAAGATGTGGTTTGTACAAAAAGAATGTTATTGAAATCGTGAACAGAATGTATAACTGTGCAATTCTAATCGCCCCTTCTCAGCAAAAGGAAAAAAAGTCTTAATGGTTTATAACTCATCCTCAAATTCTGTAACACAAGTCTTGTTGAGTATACATCACATGTAGATCATTATATACAAGTTTCAAGACTTATTGGAAGTCATGAAAATTTAGGAAAATATGCGTATGATGCAGATCATTACATCAGCAGTCAACTATAATAATATATTTCTAACTCAGTACTCAGAACATGAGGCAATCCCCCCATGCCAACCAGAATGTGAGCCAAATGTTTCAAGAATTTGTGAACACCGACATCCTTCTTGTACGCAAATGTGACGGCCGAATATTTTTCTTTCAACTTCCAACACAAGACTGTTCCTCCTCCGTTTCCCCTTATTATTCTTTCTCGGAAATGACATGAAATTTCAAACCATAAACACACCTTCGGCACACATTAAACCCGACCGCCGTAGTTGATCACATGTACACACACAAAGCGTGCTTCCTGTGCACCAATGATGCTTTACATAGAAGACAGCCGATCGTGGGACTGGATAATATCCCCCAACTGCAAAAAGGAGCGTACAATTCCGCCGACAATTAATCACGAGTGGACAGAAGAAGATAGCATACCTCAGGTGTCCGGGATATTCAACTTGCTTCAAAAATCAACAGCACCACACAATACAAAGGCTTATCATGCTGTGTTAAAAATTTTACATGTTATAAGACTAGTCGCTGTATAATGTATAGGCTACAAATTAATTCTCAAGTCACATGGGCTAAAGATGAATTAATGAGCGCGGTTGGATGACGCCAGTCTACAGCTAATACGTTGGGAGTGGCTCGAGGGGGGAAAAAGGGATTGACGTCAAGCCACGCTAAAGCGTTGGCACAACGCCAACCAGGCCTATGTATGGAAAAGCGTTGTCGACTATGACGTCATTCTTCATCCTAATAATCTGCGCCATTTCCCAATCGATATTTCCTTTCCAAACAACTATTCCGTATGCTGAAAAAAAAATCACACTTCTTAACAGACCAACTTAAGCCAATACTTTATCGGTGGCGTAAACCATAAACAGATCTGTGTACCTTTCATGTAAACCATACAACAATGAAGATATCATTCCATTAGGCCTAACTAAAGCAGTTGAAATAAGCAGCAGTCACATTCTGATGTCAAACAAACAAAATTGCTTTCAGATTTTTCAACCGCTGAAACTTAAAGTGTACAATACGATATATTTTTTAATATCAGTACATTAAGCCATCAACCTTTCGCCACAGCCGTAAAGTTTCACCAGACAAGCGGGCATATGGCATCGGCACTTGTTTCAGAAACAGCATAACATAGCCGTTGACGTATCTATCCGGGATCCAGATCCAGCGCAAGAATCGCAGTCAAGAAATTCGGTCAACAGCTCACCGACTTCCGACCATCATTTTGTTACAAATTCGACGCCGTTTCGGTTTGAAAACGATCAAACAAGTTGGAAAATGTAAAAATCACTCACCTTCTATGTTCCAAACAGCGGGCCCAAGCGGGAACCGAACCCCACCACTCTGAACCAGCTGAACCGGTTCAACGTGGACGGGGCCGTTCAACCGCTTCGCTTTCAGGTGGTCGTCTGCCGCAACTTTGGGCTTCGGCTGTTTTATACTGTTGCGACACCCACACGTGGCGAAACGTCTGGAAAACGTTCGACGAATCAGCGTTTAGCTTTCTTCCGACGTAGGCTACGCGTCTGAGGCCCTGAGAAGGAACGTAATGCTAACGTGGGCAATTTCCACAGCTGTTGCAAGGCAGATCCGCGAAGCGTCTTCCCTAAGTATAAAAATGACGTCAATGTCGCTAAAGGTTTCTAAATTTAGCATATGATATCATATGAAAATGAGTCGACAGGTCTCGCCGACAAGAACCGG
>JADBJO010003985.1:157500-162500 GCA_016801955.1 Conus betulinus | reverse complement strand
ACACACACACACACACACACACACACATACACACACACACACAGCGTGTGAGGATACTGTTGTAAAACGTGTAAGCATGCAAAGAATACACTCGCATACACTCTAAATTCACAAACATGTAATTTTACTACCATATTATGACTTTGATTACACACAGATGGATACTGTTGTAACACATGCAAAGAATACACCTCGCATACACTCTAAATTCACAAAACATGTAATGTTACTACCATTGTTATGACTTTGATTACACACATGTTATACACACATTTTGTGATTGTGGATATGACTTCGTTATTTGGATATGACTCCGATTGTGAAATAATGAGAAGACTAGACGTGAAGTAGAGTAGGCAAAAGTAACGAGTAACTCCCCATTTTAAGGAGAAACAACTGCAGTCCAAGGTGTTTTTTTTTGTTGCTAAACATTCAGCATGTAAACTCGCAGACAGTATTGTGACCGACAAATGAGCTCTTACCTCGATTTGCAAATGAAGCAATTTTCTTTTGGTCCCGTGACAGATTGGGGGGGGGGAGGAGGAGGAGGGGGGGGGGGGGGGAGTAAGAACTGCAAACATCACATTGTTTTGACGTCCAGACAATGGGGGCGCGTGAAAACAATTCGGGTCCGATTACAGATGATTGTCACAACAACGCCGTCTTCACATACGCACAGACACACACAGACACACACACAGACACAGACACACACACACACACTCTGTGTGTGTGTGTGTGTGTGTGTGTGTGTGTGTGTGTGTGTGTGTGTGTGTATAACGTAGCGAACAGCTCATTCGCACACGAGCAAAGTGCTCGAGAGAGAGAGAGAGAGAGAGAGAGGAGAGAGAGAGAGAGAGAGACAGATCACAGTCACACACACACACACACACACACACACACACACACACACACACACACACACACACACACACACACACACACACACACACACACACACACACACCACACTGTATAAACGCAGTGAGCAGCTCATTCGCACACGAGCAAAGTGCTCAAGTGATAGTATCAATTTAGGAATATTTCAGGCAGTATTCTGCAACTGGCATTTAAAAACAGATACGCTTTATGCCACGATAATGCATCAGAACATGGACACGTAGAGTCAGAGAGAGAGAGAGAGAGAGAGAGAGAGAGGAGAGAGAGAGAGAGAAGTGTTGCAGGGGAGGAGGATATGTGTCAGTACAAAGCAGACATGAAAACCACAATGCCATGTGGAGCCCACGGCTGCTCGGCCTTGTTCGCAACCATGAGCTCGACCTCGACCTTGACCTTGACGCTGCCGAGTTGGTAAACAAAACCCTTGCAGCATTAAGTTGAAGCAAGCAAGCTAGCTAGCTGGCACAGCCTACGTTTGCTTTAACGTTCGTCAATAGTTCCGGTGCGAGAATCGCCTGTGTAGGTACAGTCAGAGATCTACAGGTCAACTAATTTGTGCATCGTATGTAAGGGGCGTAAGTCGAATGTAGGCCTATGCTATTAGCTGTGTGTGATGTGCACATGACATGAGATTGAAGTCGCTGGTGCCAGTACGTGCATGAAGAGGGGATGGGAGGGAGAAAGGAGGTGGCAGGAGACCAGATGAGATAAATAGAAGAGAAGCGGGGAGAGGTAGATTCTTTGTGTGTGTGTGTGGTGTGTGGTGTGTGTAAGTCGCAGTCCAGTAACGGGCGCCAAAGCCTGATTGAACCTCACAAGCATAGTGAGCGGTTCTCTCGCCATTTTACAGCTGTACAGCGTTTTCAATGATTTCTGCGACCACATTGTACTTCTGTGACAGAGAGGAGCGTCTGTACAGAAAAGGGGGCCGTGGTGACAGAAAATCATTCCACGGAGCCTGTACCCACAACCAATAGGTCTACACAAATCTACCGCTTACATTAATAATAATAATAAATAATAATAATGCGAACAATTTCTATAGCGCCCATCCCTAACAATGTAGGCTACAGGGCGCTTTACAAGTTTTAGTAATTCAGCTTATTAAAAATATAAGTAGAACACTCTCTCTCTCTCTCCTCTCTCTCTCTCTCCTCTCTCTCTCTCTCCTCTCTCACACACACACACACACACACACACACACACACACACACACACACACTTCTGCATTCGCGAGTCATAAACACACACGCACCACCACACACACACACACACACACACACACACACACACACATGCGCGCGCGCGCGCGCGCAGGCACGCACGCACACGGCACACTCGCGGGCACATACACACACACATACAGACACGCGCGCGCGCACACGCACACACACACAGAGAGAACATAATGTTGCACACACACACACACACCCACACACACACACACACACACACTGGAATATAATGCTGCATACCTTAACCCCCTTTTGTTGTTGTTGTTGCATACTTTAACTGACATTATAATTGGGCCTATCGGTACACGGGAATTTGATTGCAGTGTGGTGTCGGTGTCGGGAGACAGCAACCCTGAACATTCACCCTTTTTCGATTGCAAAATTTGCACTGATAGCCGATGTATGATTCGTGCCATTCCGCAAGCGCTCAAGCTAAAAATGTAAAAGTTGGCGCTCTTCGTCGGTTGCATCCAAAACACGGACAGTGTTAGCTTTGACCCAGTCGCGTCTTCTTATTAATATTCATGAAGTGCGTGACCTACTGCCGATGTAAACATTAACTTCGAGTCCATATATGGACTCAACCTTGCAACAGCCAGCTGCAAAGAAGAGAGAGAAAGAGAGGAATTTGGCAAGCCAAGCTTGCATACGTAGGCTGCAAGCAAATCGATCATGATCCTAACAGTTTTGTCGCTTTCCTCGCTCTCTCAATCCAGCAGCTCGGTCAATCTGTTTTCCCTCCGGCAGACATTGTATCTTCGTTGGTCTTTGACCTTGCTTTTTATATCGTCCAATCAGCATTAACTTTACAAAAGCATGGCATTTAGCCAAGTCGAGACAGACTGCTGGTGTGTCATGTTTTATACTGCAGTTGAAATAGCAAGAATGGAGGGGTTCACGATATCAGCGGTTAGATGCAACTTCCAACGAAATAAAATCCGAATGCCTCCTCTGTCTTTCCCTGATCTGCTCCCATTTTTATTGTTTTTGCGAATGCTAACCATTTTTAAAATGTTGAAAATGCAACCCTTTTAGGGCCTCAAAGCGTGGGTCGGGGTCACATTGCGATGTTTTTGTTTACGTGCGAAGAATGTCCTTGGGCGCAGAGAAAAGATTCCCTCAAACTGAATTAAATCAAATAATTAATATGCGATATGTAATGCTATGTATTATTGCTATGCATGTGATCATGAGTGGATGGCTAGGTAGTTGAGAAAAGAAGCGTTAAAAAGCTGGTGAAATGAAAAATATTCCACTGAAATTCGGTCGTCAATGTACGTGTCTAGAACCATGTTTTCTTTTCCCCAGAAAAACAAAAGCAGTGCGTGTGCGCGCGCACGAACCAGTACCTCCCTCTCTCTCTCTCTCTCTCTCTCTCTCTCTCTCTCTCTCTCTCTCACACACACACACACACACACACACACGTTCTCGCGCGCAGGAAACGAGCTTTACATTGATGTGCGAGAGAAAAACAGAAACGTATTTCGGAAACAGATCGGTGTGTGCATGTGTGTGCGTGTGTGTGTGTGTGTGTGTGTGTGTGTGTGTGTGTGCACGCGCGCGCGCGCGCGCGCATGTGTGTGTGTGTGTGTGTGTGTGTGTGTGTGTGTGTGTGTGTGTGTGACAGAGTGATGGTGTAGGAGATCAGTGTGTGCCGGCCTGTGAGGATGTGTGCGAAAATGATGATGATCCTCTCTCTCTCTCTCTCTCTCTCCTCTCTCTCTCTCTCTCTCTCTCTCTCTCTCTCCGTCCCTGTCTCTGTCTTTTTGTCTGTCTGTCTCTTTCTCTGTCTGTCTGTCTGTCTGTCTCTGTCTCTCTCTCTCTCTCTCTCTCTCTCTCTCTCTCTCTCTCTCTCTCTCACACACACACACACACACACAATCATTCGCGCGCACACACACACACACACACACACACACACACACACACACACACACACACACACACACACGCACGCACGCATGCACACACGCACGCGTGCGCACACACACACACACACACACACACACACACACACACACACACACACACAGAGAGAGAGAGAGGCATGAAAAGCACTAAAAGCAGAGGAAACACAAGTACAGAGAAAGAGTCTGAAAACTTGAGATCAAAGAGAGAGAGAGAGAGAGATAGAGAGGGGGGGGGGGACTGAAAATGAAAACTATAGACATATTTAGCCAGAACTTTAGCCAGTGTTACGCCAGGGTTTAGCCAGTCTTTCATCGCGGGCAGTCTCTTTCATTGAGATCCACGACCTGGCAGGGGGTGGGGGGGTGGTTTACACAAAAAGATGAGGATACAAAAATACAGAGGTATATTGAGACAGGGTTATGTAGAGACAGGGGTATAAATAGACAGGGGTATACACAGACAGGGGTACATAGAGACAGGGGTATACACAGACAGAGGTATATAGAGATGGGGGTATGCATAGACAGGGGTATATATAGAGACAGCGGTATACATAGACAGGGTATATAGAGACAGGGGTATATAGAGACAGGTGCATAAAAAAGACGGGGACAGGAAAAGACGTGGGCATTTAGAGACTGGGCATAAAGAGTCGGGGCGGAGTCACGTAGACACAGAGTCACATAGACACAGAGTCACATAGACACAGAGTCACATAGAGACAGAGTCACATAGACACGGAGTCACATAGACACAGAGTCACATAGAGACAGAGTCACATAGAGACGGAGTAACATAGACACAGAGTCACATAGAGACGGAGTAACATAGACACGGAGTCACGTTAGAGACAAGGTCACGAATGAAAGGGAGCACATAGAGACGGGCGCACATAAACTACACACACACACACACACACACACACACACAGACACAGACACACACCACACATCA